>PISX010001437.1:33031-196845 GCA_004024625.1 Mellivora capensis | reverse complement strand
TTTTTTTTTTTTTTTAAAGATTTTATTTATTTATTTGAGAGAGAGGCAGTGAGAGAGCATGAGCGAGGAGAAGGTCAGAGGGAGAAGCAGACTCCCCGTGGAGCTGGGAGCCTGATGCGGGACTCGATCCCGGGTCTCCGGGATCATGACCCGAGCCGAAGGCAGTCGTCCAACCAACTGAGCCACCCAGGCGTCCCAACAGGTCTTTCTTGATCACCCAATTTTAAGTATTTCCCCTGTCACTCTCCATCCTACTCATCTGGCTTTATTTTTATCACAGTATTTATCCTTTGCTGCCTGACATTCTCTTGGTTGTTGTTGTTTGTTGACTTTCTGTCTTCCCTAATTAAAATAGCCTCTTCAATATAAGAAATCATTCAGGTGAGACTTTGCCTTGTTTGCCTTACATGTTTGCCACGTCCAGGACGACTCAAAGCACAGTTTGGTTGTTGTTTGGTGAATAAATGATTGAGTTAGTGAGAGGATTGACTGGCACAGGTTAGCAGTTTGGCAAAGATCCAGGGTTTTATGTTGTGTTTCGTTGTATGGTCTTGATGTTAATTTATTTTAATTTAATTTTTTTAGCAAAACTAAGGAATTAACCATCTAACTGCCCTGACTGTAGGTTTTGGATCTTTCTGGACTCTCCATTTTCCCTGCTGTAAATGGTGATTCCCCTTTCACTGACTTAATGTGGCTATTCAGAAGTGTGTCTAATTCACTTTTTAGAAATGCTTTGAAAGACTCTTTCTGGATTGAGTACAAAGCCACTGGTAGCCCCAGACACTCTCTTGAACTTGAACATTTGGATGTTTTGCAGGTTCCTCCGACTGAGCGTGTCTGAACTGAGGTCAGTGTCTTCCATGGTCTTCCTCAAACCCACTCTTTTGCTTTTGTACTCTGCCTCCAAGAATGGCTCAGTCATCCTTCCAGGGCAATAGCCAGAAATCTGGGCCGCATACTCAACGCCCACTTCTCCCTCCACCTTCCTGTTCAATTAGTTGATTCTAACCTTGATGGTTTGAATCTGTCCATCTTCTTGTCTCAATCCCCACTACCCCTACCATGGTCGAGGCCCT
This sequence comes from Mellivora capensis, assembly GCA_004024625.1. Classification (NCBI taxonomy): domain Eukaryota; kingdom Metazoa; phylum Chordata; class Mammalia; order Carnivora; family Mustelidae; genus Mellivora; species Mellivora capensis. The sequence continues at coordinate 195,766 of PISX010001437.1, read as the reverse complement.
TTTGGTGTCAAATTCAATTACTTCAGTTACTGAAACAGCCTCCTTTTGGGCCTCCTTGACTGCGTTCTCCCACCTCCAGTCCATTCTCCGTTCTACAAACACTATCCATTAAAAAACAAGTCTCAGCATCTTTCCTTCAGCGGTTCTCCACTGTCCTGGAATGAAAGTCAAAACCCCTTAATGTGGAGTGCTTGGGTGGCTCAGTGGGTTAAGCCTCTGCCTTCAGCTCAGGTCATGGTCCTGGGATCGAGCCCCGCTGAGCAGGGAGCCTGCTTCTCCGTCTCCCTCTGCTGTTCCCCTTCCTTGTGTGCTCTCTCTCTCTGTCAAATAAATAAATAAAAATATTTAAAACAAACAAACAACCAAAAAAACCCTTAAGTGACCTCTAAGGCCTTGACATTGCTGACCTTGCCAGCCTCACTTCTTAGAACTTCCCTCCCTCCTCCATCGCCACTTAATTCCCGTTCCTGTTCCTGTTCCTGTTCTCTCCTCTTCAGTGCTGGGGTCCATGTTGTTCTCTCAGACCAGAACATTCTTGTCCTTTTCCTTGCCTGAATGCGTAATGGTCCCTTCAATCTTGCCTACATGTCAGGACTTGAGGCCCCCAAGTCTGAGATAGTTGTTCCTCCTTAGCACACCATCCATGGTTGTTCCTGCTCCTGCTGCTAATATTAACGAAATTAAGAAGAATATTATTGAGAATATAAGACACTGCCTGGGGCTCAAACAAGACAAAGTATATTTCTTTCTCATTTAACAGACTGGAGGTCAGACGGTAAGACAGCTGGTCACGTGTCCTTCTATCTTGTTGTTTCACCATCCTGAGGCATTGCCTGTTGGCACGGTCCCAGATGACCGCACCGCCGCATCTGACATTCCAGCCATCCAGCACTATGGTGCTTGCTATGGACTGAATATTTGTGTCCCCTCAAATTCGTTTGTTGAAATCCTAATCCCCAGGGTGATGGTATTTAGAGATGGGCTTCGGGGAGGTGATTAGATCATGAGAGTAGAGCCCTCATGGGATTAGTGCCCTCCTAAGAAGAAACCCAGGAATGCCATGCCTCCCTCCCTCCCTCTCTCCTTCTCTCTCTCCCTCCTTTCCTCTCCCTCCCTCTCTCTCTCTCCCCACACCATGTAAGAATACAATGAGGAGGTGGCCAGCAGTCTGCCAATCTGGAAGACGGCCTTCCCCGAGAGCCCACCTGTGCTGGCACCTGGATCTCATAATTCTAGCCTCCAGAACTGTGAGAAATAAAAAACTGTTGCTTGATCCACCCAGCCTGCGGTATTCTCTTATAGCAGCCAGAGCTAAGACCGTGCTAGAAGAAGTAGAGAGAGCAGGCCCCTTCTCGAGACGCTGGAAGGGCGTCGCCTGGGGGTGATTGTATCATTACAACAGAGAGGAGGAGAACAGACAGCAAACTTGCCAGTATGCACGGAGCACTGTGCTGAGTAAACACCAGCTCTCCGTTGACTCTCTCAACCCCTTCATGGGGGTCAATGTTGTTTTTAATCCTCCCTCCCATTTTGAAGCAAAGGATGTTTTATCAACAAGCCAACTTTGCAAATCCGAGAACTAATGTGAAGAGCTAGCCTGGCACACAGCACGTGATGGCAGTTCCTTCTCAGAAGAGTTCTCCTGTGATGGGCACATGACTTTCATATTTGTTAACAAACATGGCAAGGCATTTCAGCACTTTCTGTTCTTATGTAGCTATTATTTTAAATTTAGTTTTATGGTTGTCCAAGTTGCAGGTGCGTATCACTGGAGAGTCAGAAGAAGCTCTGATGCAAAAGGTGGGACCCGCTTCCGGGTTCCCTGCTCTTTCTCCAAATGCACGCAGGGCAGCTGCCTGTGGTCCAGAGACAGCCACTCTCAGCACTTTACTCTCTTCACCCCACTTCCCTCCCTAACGTGCTTGTACTACCACTCTGTGATTTTGCAGTTTTAGGCCTTATCTCTTGCCTTTCAGCCTTGAGAAGGTGAGGGTGTCGCTCTGACTCCTGGCCACCGCCTGGTATTCAACCCACACGGCGTACTTCCTCCCCATTCTCCTATCTTCCCCGCGAAGATATCACTGACTTTCAGCCAGGTCAGTATTTGCAGAGCTGTGTCATCTACAGCACTCCATTTTTCACTTTTCCTGCACAATTTTTTATGTCCCCTGGAATCATTTTCTTATATTTAAAGCTTGCTTAATTTTCCATGTACTTCTCTCTGATTCAGGCTCAAGCCTGTCCACAGTGGCATAAACCTTTTCCAAATGTCTTCAAATATATTTGGTGTTCTGTCAAGTTCATCTTTTTGAAGCAACCTCCCCAGGGGCCTTCTGACCGGCTCCGATCCGGACAGGTGGCCCCCACGCCTGGGGTACAGCTGTCATCCCAAGATCCCTTCGGTATCCGGCAGGCCTTCCCTGTGCCTCTCTCTTAGGTTGAAACTCCTTGTTGGTGGGCCCCCCATGCTTTCCTCTTTTCTGGGTTATTCCTTTAGCTTGGAGTGTGGGAAAGAGGCCATGGGAGGGTTTTGTTTGTTTTGACCATATGTGCAACATGTTTCTCGTGCCATCTTTAATGGGAATTCTCAGCCTCATGTCCGAGATGAAGCAACTGAAGTTCAAGAATATTAAGCAGCTTGGGACTCACTCAGTTGCTCTAGTAGGGTCTTTCCCTGGGCAGAGCTCCTGCCACTGTTTTTGGATCTGTTTTCCCTTCTGAGCTGCAAGCTCCCTTGGGCTGAGGAGGTCAGCCTTGTTTCCTTTTGCACCTCCGGTGGCAAGGCCATCCTTGGTACTCAGCTATTGGTTCTTAGGTGATTTTGTTGGGTCTGACTTGGGAGGACAATATTTATTACATCCCAGCAATACGCGTTTTGTTTCTAACTTCCCAAGCCCAAATTCTCTGCGCCTGCTGTCATTATCCCCCACCCCTGTCCTGTTGTGCTGCTTGTCATCTCAGGAGAAAGATAAACATCTTGCCTGCATCTAAAAGAGCTCAGAAAGCCTTCTCTGGGTAGGTCTTGCTCGTGCCTTGTTCCTGAATCACAAAACACGCTTCCAGAGCTCATTTGTGTGAGATACACAATAGTAGAATCACAAACTGTTTTCCCTGAAAGAACAACTTACTCAAGTGAAGGCAAATGCTATATTTATGGCATTTCTTTCCTGTTTTTAGGATAGCTCATGGAAACTTGACAGAACAAAGGAATTATTTTTATGAGGATAAATCCGTGTAGGTCGGGTGGTGTTTGCTTGCTGCCTAGTAAGTCTGAACATCGCCACTTGGGAAAAAAAACAAGACTCTGATTAATAAAAACAACCTGAAACAGTTCCCTTCAGCCGCTGACTCTGTATTATGTTAAAACGCAATGTAACAAACACTGCCCAGTGCCCTCCCCAGAACCCAAACCTACCATAGCTAAAAATAGCCCTCAGGCTTTCCCTGCGGCTCAAAAACAGGAACAGCACAACTTGTTTGCCTCTTTGTGCGTTGTGCACAAGGATCCAGTCTGCTCTGACATCCTGGCCCTCACACAGCGTGAACAAATTCTGATCGGCTGATTACAAACCCTACAGGTCTAACAATAGGAAGTGAATTCTGCACCACCATGGCTGCCCTGGGTCCTGAAACAATGCGCTGCTCACGCTAGATTCCCAGGTGGAAATAATGGCCATGACCGCCATTAGAGATCCGCCATTAGGAATGGTGCATCTCAGTGTTTGCAAGGCTCTGTGGGCACGGAAATAGTACTGTGTGTGTATTAACCCTTTTAAACCTCACCATCCTGGAGAGTAAGTCCTACTATTATCCCCATTTTATGGATGAAGGAACTTGCCTGCTCACCCAAGACCATGTGGGGTGGTATCCACACCCATCTGGGATTGATGAAGGAGCTGCAGGCCACGTGACCTCACCTGTGTTCCCATTGTGCAGCGCCTGCTCCGATGAAGGACCGTCCTCCCTAGCCAGACTCACTGGGACTACGGTTGGCCAGTAAATAGAGGCAGGGACCATACCCTCTCAGTCAGGAGGGACTATGAGGATGGTCTGTCCTTGAGTATTTTTTCCTTCTATAGCACATCTGACTAGTTCCCACCCAACTCCATGGGAAAAATCAGAGGCTTCGGAGTTGGCCAGGCTGGTTCATGTCTTCGCTCTCCCAGTCACTAACAGTAATGTGGATGCTGCTCATCATGAATGGGTGACAAGTACTCTCCATGTGCCAGGCTCTTCTACCCAGGCTCTTCGAATGGCATTACCTCCTGTGACCATCACAACAGCTTCTGAAGCATGTCCTCATCATCATTTTACAGTTGAGGTCCGTGAGGCTCGAGGAACAAAGTAAGGGGGCCAGGTTGGTGTGGCAGGCAAAAGCATAAGCTATGGAATTAAACATCCCTGATTCAGATCCTACTTCTTACGGTGTGACCCTGGGCCAGTTACTTAACCACTCTGAACCTGTTTCTCCATAAGTAAATGAGACACAGAATGATACATACCTTGCAGGCTTGTTGTGAGAATGAGACTAAATAAGTACTAAATAGTGAAGTTACTCAATAATAGTTCTTTGAACTTTTCGTTCTTTCTAGAGGAGCTCAGTCCATTTATAGTTCTAATGATTTGAAAGGCCTTTTTATTCTTATATCTCACCTGAAAATCTTTCTCTTGATTACTCATGCTTCCTCACAATATATCTAGCTATGGGGACAGAGTCTAGACTTTGGAATGTGGAATACATAGTTTATAATTTATTCATTCAAGTATGTTTTCGAGTTTCAGTTAGTCTTCTAGGCTAGTAAATAGAAAAAAGTATAGATTACAGTTCAGAGTGTGTGTGTGTGGCAAGGGTAGAGAGGAGGGAGGTAGACAGACACTGGATAAGCAAACAAATATGAAAATGCCAAGTGCTATGTTTTCTTCACGAGTTTTGAAGAAAGTATAACAAGATAATGTGATTGCATATGATGTATATGGGGGGGGTGATGGGGTGGGGCCATTTCTTTAGGTTGGACCATGAGGAAAGGCCTCTCTGAGGATATGGCACTTCAGTGGACACTTGACAAGGATCCATGCATGCAAATGTCCAGAGAAAGAGGGGTCCAGGCAGAGTAGAGCTAGAGCTAAGATCCCAAGGCTGGAACCACCTTTCGAGTCCAAAGCACCAAAAAGATCCCTGAGTGGTGCTGAGTGAACAAGGGGGAGACTCGGCAGAGAACAGGTCATGGAGGACTCGGTGAGCTGGGACAAGAAGTGGGGATTTTATTCTAAGTCAGGTGAGAAGGTATTGGAGGATTGGAGTGACATACTACTCTTTACTTTTCAGAAAGATAGTCTTGGCAGAAGCGTGGAGGAGAGTGGATTGTCAGCGAAGGGGCAAGAGAGGAAGCAGTCTGAGAGGAGCTTTCTGGCAGGCAGTAGTCGAGCTGAAAAATGCTGGGACTTGGTTGGGGGTGGTAACAGTAGAGGAGGCAAGAAGTGGATGAAGACTGGGAATATGTTGGGAGAGAAAGTGAAGAGTACTAGCTGATGGGCATAAAGGAGAGGAGGAAATCAGGATAGTTCCTAGGTTTTTTATTTGAGCAATTGAGTGGACGTCGGTATCATTGATCTTGCTTGGGAAGCCTGGTGAAGTTCAGGGTGACAGGGAAAGGAAACATTACATTTGAAAGGTCTATTTGTTAACCACTGGGGGCGTCATGGAGGGGGTTGGATATGTGAGTCTCCAAATCTGCGGAGAAGTTAGTATTGGAGATTTAGATTCAAGAAACACAGACTTAAATTGGTATATGACCTGGGAGTTTAGTTAGTTCATGAAGGGGGAGAAAGAATACAGAAAAGCGCTCTGATATTTGAAGTCAAAGAGGAGGCAGCCAGCAAAGGAAACAGAGAAGGAGCTGCCGGTGAAGTGGGGTAAAACCAGGGAAGTTTGATGTCGCAGAAACCAAAAGAAAGGAAAGAAGTCTTTCCAAAAGGGAGATCCCATAAACTGCACGCAATGCTATTGCAAAGTTCTAGTAAGCCCCGCATAGAGATCACTGAGTTTGGTTGAGAGTCACCAGTCACTTTGCCAAGGGCTGTCTCAACAGAAAGTGGGGAGAGAGGCTCAGAAGGAGTGGGTGGGGCACACACCCATCCCCTCCACTCTTGTGCAGTACCAACAGGGTCTGAGAGGGGAAAAGCCAACCCGCTTTCAAGTAGCAACAATGGAAGTAAAACTTTTAGGGCATAATTCAGGCGCTAGTCAGGGCAAGAGGTGAGGGAAACATTCAGGTGGATATGGGCCTGGAAGCTGCTGAAAAGGTGGGCAGGTTAATAGCTGTCTGGAGCACCATGGGGCTAAGGGTTGGGATGATAGTGAACGACTTCGGAGAGGGCCTTGACCTTCTGGAGGTGACTGAGGTGAACAGGAAGGTGGGAAATTATGAGAATAGTGTTGATGGTCCCATAAGAATCTGGCTTGGTAGCAGAAAATTTAGTGAAATCTGTTCATTTCACGTCTGTTTAAAGCCCTTTAAGAGCAGGTCCAGACTCCTCAGCACAGTGAGCAAAACTGGCTTGGTTGGGTCCCTCCTTCCTCCCCGGCCCACCTCTGAGCCAGTCACATCAAACCGAACCCAGTCAAATTGGGTTTTTCTGATATCTCAGGCAGTATAGTGCAGTGATTAAGCATAAAAACTCTGATTCTAGACAACCTGGTTTCAAATACTCACTCTACCACTGTCTAGCTCTATGGTCTTGGGCAAGTTATTTAACTGTTCTGGGCCTTAGTTTTCTCCTCTACAAGATGGGGCAAATAATAGGACCTTCCTTAGGCAGCTGTATAGATACAAAGGCACTTAGACCTTTGTCACGTGGGTTAACTGTAGTAATTATTCCCTCTGTCCAAGATGCCCTAGCCTGGAAGACTCATGACGTCCTTCCGCCCCTGTCTCTGCTCTCTCCTCTACCCACTTACCTTCTGGGGACACTGGGACATCATTTCCTGCAGAAAGCTTTCCCACGCCCCCTAGATGGAGGGTCCCAGGCTCTACTTCCTGTAGCTGCCTGCCCCACCACATTACCACTGTGCCCTTGTCTGACCAGCCTTGCAGCCTTGTATATGAACTCTTTCTCTGGGCCCAGCACACCGTAGGTGAGCCTGAATGTTTGTTGGATAACAGACTGAATGGATGACTCCTCCAGAGGGAGGGGAAGTGGGTCCCAGGCTGAAGAGGGCCAGGGCTTGCCACCGTGTGTGTCTCACAGATGACGAGGTATCTCAGCTCAGACCTGCCAGGGGAGGTATGGGGAGAGGCAGCCCCTGTGTGTATGCTTAGTTAAGGAGACCTCTAGGACTTTTGGGGTTGTCTCTTTTTCCAACTGCATTTAAGTTAGAAAAAGAAGAGGTTGCCTCCCCAAATTTGAAAATCTTGGTGCTCTCTGAACTCCAGCTCGGGATTTTATTAGCTCTACAGCTCCAGACTCTAAGTACAGCGACCCTGAGGGATAATGTTCATTCCTTCAGGATCTACTGACTCAGATATTGACATAAAGTTTCTACAAAGGGGGTAGCCCCATCAAAATGAATTTTATTCATCGGTAAGTATGCAAACTATTGTGTATGCATGGGAGAAACCTGTTTCTTCAGCCCACAGACAATGCTTGGAACGTGGGTGGTGCCCGAGCCCGCCAAGGGCGGTGGCCCCAGGGCTGGGACTCTGCAGTGGGGCCTCCCTGAGTTTCTCAAAACTGAAGAGTGTTTAGGGGTTACTCTGCTGGACAGCACAGGGCTTGGGAGGAAAAGGACAGTAGTCCTATTTTAGACAGGGTGGCCAGAGACTGCCTCTTCTCTAAGGGGGTGACATTCTAATACAGATCTGCATGGAGTGAAGGAACAACCAAGTCAGGTTATCCAGAGAAGAGAAGATAGCAAGAACAAAGGCTATGAGCTGGCATGACAGCCAAACCTCAAGGAAGCATGTGACTTAGCTGGCATGGCCTTTTTGCCCTTTGTCTTCCCTTCTTCCTCCTTGGAATACACATGTGATGCCTGGAGAGGCAGCAGCCATTTTTCTACCCTGAGGACAAGCATAGGTTCTGGAGTTAGACTCCCAGATCAAATCCCAACTCTGCTATCGCTCTCTGTGTCGCTGGTTCCTCAAGTATCTGTGGCAAAGGGACAGGGATCCACACCACCCCGTCCCCTGCAATCCATTGCAGAAAAATACTTTTAAAAGATAAAGTAGAGTGAACTCATTAAAAATGAGATGAAGTGAAAAGAAATGACCGTATAAAAAACAAGAATCCTCAACAAACATAAAATTGTTCTATCAAGTTGCTACAAAACACAGATACTCTGTTTCTATACTCCTCTTGTTAGCAGACCACTGATTAGCAGTTTCAAAAACAACACTTTGCGCAAGAGTGGATTATAGTACCATAGGTGAGTTTCTCAACCCACCTAAAGCCTGTCTTATCAACTGAAAAATGGACTTATTATAATAACACCTCTTTCACGGGCTGGTTTTTTTAATTTTGTTTTGTTTGTTTGTTTGTTTGGTGTGGATTAAATAAAATAACCCCTGTCAAAGCTAGCCCAGTATGTCAGTTAAAGTTAGCTAGTGCTCATTATCACACGTTCCTCTCCCCAGTGGGCTATCACCTCCCTAAGGACAGAGACAACCATGCCTGGCTGTATACATACATCCAGTGGCCTGTGATGCCTGCAGAGGAGATATTCTACAAATTACTGTTGAATTCTCGAAAAGTGCTTCAAAATCCTCCAGTGAAAGACGTTTGGAAATAACAATTGCCGTAACTTTCCAGCAGTCCCTCGGCTAGCCCGGCAGCCAGTCGGTCAGTCATCCATTCAGTCCCAAGGCAGCATGACGAAATGGACAGCAGCTCTGGGCAGACCTGTGTTCAAGTCCAGTTTCTTCCATTCACTAGTCTGGGCACATCACTTTACCTCTGTGAACTTCAGTTTTCACACCTAAACCTTGGCTCTCATCACCGTCACCCTGTTAGATGGTGGTGGAGATTAAATAGGCAAAACACCTGGGTTCCGAACATGGCGGCTATTGTTCCTGCTCCGCAGACAGAGCAGGGAGTTCGTGCGGATGGCTGTGCTGGGCGCTGGCCGGGATGGAGGCCTGGCATTTCTGGCTTGGTGAGCATTCCTGAACCTTTTATTGGCAACACTGAAAGATGCCGGCAGCTGGTAGCAAACTGGCACCAGTGTCTGGCAGAGACATAAAGATGGGACCTCACCCCGTCAGGCTCTGTTCTTACCCTACCCTGCCTGCAGGCTAGTTCCAAACACTCCCTGGGCCTGTGGGCTGTCGGTGGTAAGAGGTATCTCCTTTGAAGTTAGAAATTGCACCCAAAGTCTTCCCAGCTTTAAAACAACAACAACAACAAACTACCACCAACAATAAACCTCTCTGTGTGGCCTGCCACACGGGATAAAAGTCTTGCAGCACTCATCACTTCTTTAGGGCTGAAGGTAGAGAAACCTCTTAAAGTGAAAAGGCTGAGGGAGATCCTGAGGTAGTTGGGTTAACCCCTTACCGCCCTAGAGTTCACGTGCCAGACTTGATCTCATTAGACCCTCACGACACTCCTCCCAGGAGATTTGTCTCTTTTTATTAATTAATTTTAAAAGTTGTGGTAAAATACATAACATAAAATTTACCCACTCTTGGGACGCCTGGGTGGCTCAGTTGGTTAAGCGGCTGCCTTCGGCTCAGGTCATGATCCCTTGGACTCCTTGCTCGGCAGGGAGCCTGCTTCTCCCTCTGCCTCTGCCTGCCACTCTGTCTGCCTGTGCTCGCTCTCTCTCTCTCTCTCTCTGACAAATAAATAAAATCTTAAAAAAAAAAAATTTACCCACTCGACCATGTTTAGGTATACAGTTCAGTCGTGTTAAGTATACTCACTTGGTTGTGAACATCCAAAACACTCTTCATGTTACAAAATTGAACCTCTGAACCCGCTAAACAATAGCTCATTCCCTCCTCCCCCCACCCCCAGCCTCTGGCAACCACCCTTCTACTTTCTGTTGCTATGAACTTGACTGTTGTAGGTACCTCTTTTGAGGGGGATCATGTCATATTTGTCCTTTTGTGACCGCCTTATTTCATTTAGCATAATGTCCTCAAGTCTCATCCATATTGTCGCAGTGTCTTTCCTTTTTAAGGCTGTATGATAGTCGTTGTATGTATGTTCCTGACGTTATTGATCTGTTCATCCTTTGACGGACACTCGCGTTGCATCCACCTTTGGCATTATTTACAGTGCCAAATAATGCTGCTATCAACAGAGAGGTGTACAGATACCTTTTTTGAGACTTTCCTTTCAACTCCTTTACCCAGAAGTAGAATTGCTGGATCCTATGGTATTTCTTTTTTTTTTTTTTGTTAAGATTTTAATTATTTATTTGGAGAGAGCGAGAGAGCACAAGCAGTGGGAACAGCAGAGGGAGAGGGAGAAGCAGGCTCCCTGTTAAGCAAGAAGCCCAATGTGGGGCTCGATACCAGGACCCTGAGATCATGACCTGAACATAAGACAGACTCGCAACTGCCTGAGCCACCCAGGCGCCCCTGGTATTTCTATTTTTAAGTTTTTGGCAGAACCGCCAAACTCTTTTCCATCGTTGGCTGCACCATTCTGCATTCCCTCTGGCAGTGCACGAGGGTTCCAATTTCTCCACAGTCTTGCCAGCCCTTGTTATTTTCTTTTTCTTTTCTTTCTTAAAAATAGTAGCCATCCTAATGGGTGTGAAGTGGCGTGGTGGTTTTGACTTACTGGTTTGTTTCTTTTAAATCACCATTTTGCAGAAGAGAAAGCTGAGGCTTAAAATACGAAGTAATTTGCCCAAGGTTATCCGGTTCCCCCGTAGAGAGACCACACAGAATGCACTACGTTCTGTTCTTGGGGCGGTTCTGGTGTGCAGCAGCTGAAGCTCATAGATCTAGAATGTGGCCTGCTGCATCCAAGCACTCCCTCTCCAGCCAGCCCATCCTCCACCTATCCCGAGCCTACCAATGCCTGTCCGCCCAGTGGAGCGGATGACCTGAGGATTCTGGAGCCTGACTGTAAGCTCTGAGGCACAGCTCTGCACTCATTAGCTGTAGAATCACAGCAAGTCATGGACCCAAGCCACAAGCCCATGCACAGAAGGCAGCACCAGGCCAGGATCAACCCAGACCCAGCATCAGGATCCTGGCCCCCCAACCCTGCAGCCCACTGCTCAGTGTGGGGCACAGCCACTCACTCAATATTTACTCAAACCTGTGCTCAGGGGCAGCGCCATAAGTGAGCACCCCAAGGAGAAGGGCCAGTGGGAACCAGTCTTTCCGCACTGTCTCTTCCCCCATTTCTACTCCCACCAGTCTGCCATTTACATAACAGGTAAAACAGCAAGTCTGGTGACTACACCACAGAGTTGAAGGGGAAAGGTTAAAAGACTTGGTCTAGCCTTCAAAATTCTTGCCTAATTTGGGTATTCCAAAGGAATAAACCCCTTTGATTCTTAGAGTAAAATCACCAGTCTTTTTCTTTGAGGAAAATATACCTGTGAACAGGTTTTAGGAATTTTTTTTTTTTTTTTAATTTAAAAAGACTTCTCAAGTGCTGCTTTTAGAAGTAGAAGGAAGATGTGGAGGGAAGATTTGAGAGCCGACTGGGGTTCTCATGTGATACACACATCAGCTCCATGAGGACAGAACCTTGTCTGTGGCTCATGGTTGCACGCCCAGGTTGCAGTGCCCATTCTCCCTGGCTCATAATAGATAACTCCATATTTGTGGGATGAAAGAGTTCAATCCAGCCAATATTTCAAATAGCTATTATATGCCAGGCACTACTATTACTGATTGCTGTTAATTAAAACACGCAATTTTGGGGTCCAGCGTGAACAATCGAAGTCTCACAAGGAGGACGGAAGAAGTTAAAAGAAGACCCAGAGTCTCCAGGGTATTGAGTGTTTTGCTTAAATTCTCCTACCCAGTAAATGGCAGCTGGGATTTGAACCTTTATCTGTCTCATGCCCTGGCGGAACTCACTTGACCTTGACACTCTGCTTGCTCCTCCGTGCATCATTAACCCCTATTTGTGCCGATCACTCTGCCTCAAGAAAAAAGGGCTGAGAGTTGCACCTTTTCCTTCTCTCAATCAGTTTAGAGAAGTCCACATTTTTCTCCACCCAGGAAGAATCACAAAATTCTAGGGCAGGGAGAAAACGTGGAAGCTTCTTCTCCCCACACTGAAGGCTTGGGTGGAATTTGCAGAAGCCCCTCCCAGGAGCTATAAGTAGCTCTTTGGTGAGTACAAAGGGCGGAGTCCGCCCTGGCTGGCCCGCCTGCGGTCATTGCTGGCCTTGCTAATTAGATCTCCTTTCATCTACAGAGCTCCAAGGGCTTTTACCCACATTAACTTGTTAATCTTAGCCCCATCCTTCTGATGCAGATGACAAGGATAATTAGGTCTAGTCAGGAGACAAAACAGAGCCAAGACAGCGGCAGAGGCAGAAGAAAACACAGGGTAGTTGACTCCTCCTTCTCCCTGGTTCATGGTCTCTCCTGCTGACAGAAGTGTTTTCAGTTTGCCTTGAACTGGCTTCTGCCTGTTTTCCCGTATCCCAATTCTGAAAATAAAGTGGAGTCAGTTTGAATCTTAATGCATGAGCCTGGGTGGGCAAAATAGATCACATTTCTTTTTAGCTATAAGTTCAGCTCAGTCTAAGTTGGGTCCATGTCTCTGGGCTCATGGGAGAGTCCATCTCAGCTTTTACTGGTACTAAAGTTACCCCATGTCCTCCAGAAGCAGTATCAGTTCTGGGGTCCATGATAGAGAGAAACTAGAAGTCCAAGCTCAAGGTGTTCCTCGGGTTTGGTTTCTTCTGAAGCCTGTTCTTCTTGGTTTGCACATGCCTGCCTTCTCACCATGTCTCACATGGTCTGTCCTGCCTATGTGCACCCTGATGTCTCTATGTCCAAACTTCCTCCTCTTGTAAGGACACCCATCATATTGGATTAGGGTCTACACCGATGGCCATATTTTAATCACCCCTTGAAACAGCTTCTCTCCAAATATAGTCACATTTTGAGGTGCTGGAGGTTGGGACTTCAACATACAAACTTTGGAGCAACACAATTTGGCTAATAACACAAGGAGTAACTGTGTTTTTAAAAATTCCCACTTGATGGTTTTGCTCTCTGTAAGTAGCAATCATTTTCTGTCTGGCTTTGGAATCTACAGACCTGGGATCAATCCCTGACTCAACATTTCCTAGCTGTGTGGCTTTAGGCAAGTTATTTAAGTATCTGGGCTTCAGTGTCCCCATCTGTAGAATGGAAATAGCAATAGTATAAACCTTGGAAAACATTTTAGGGATTAAATGAGATAGGAGAATACTCAACATAGGGATCAAAACCTAGAAAGTCCTCCATAAGGAGTACTCCCACCTTCCCCAATTCCGTCTTCCTCTGCCTCAAGATCTCAATGCTGATGCCACTTTCTCCAGGAAGTCCTCCCTGATGTTCCAAGCTTGGGTTTAATAACCTCTTTCATATCTCCCCAGTCATAACACGTAACCCACTGGGCTGTAAATGTAATCTGAAGTATCTGTATTCCTCAGCGTAGGGAATCATGAGGGAGTCCCTGGTCTCATCTGTCCTCCTCACAGCTGACTGTTAGAGGCTGGCATGTTGATGATTGCCAGCTGTTGCGAGCAGAGAAAACATTATAGAAAAGAAGGAAGGGAGGGTTTGGTGGATGTGAGGGAGTGAGGATCCCTTAGAGCAGGCCGGTTATTCCCACCTGTACTGGTGACGTCTGGCTGGCTAATTCTTTGCTGTATGGGGGCTGCCATGTGCACTCTAAGAAGCTTGAAGCATCCGGGGCCTCTGCTCCCAAGATGCCAGCAGCACCACCACCTCTCAGTTGTGATAACCAAGTGTGTCTCCAGCCATTGCCTACCCTGTGGCTCTCCCACACTGACATCTCAGCAATGTGGATTGCTGGGCCTCCATTGGGGTCGGAATGTGTCCCCCAAAGTGTCTGTGTTGAAACCTAACCCCCAATGTGCTGGTGTTAAGAGTTAGGGCCTTGGGGAAGTAATTACGTCATGAGACCAGACTCCTCATCAACGGGGTTCATGCTCTAATCAAAGAGACTCCTCCCCACCCCACCCCCCCAGCTCCCTAGCCTTTTCTGGCATGTGAGGATCCAACAGAAAGTCTACAACCCAGAAGAGGCCCCTCACCTGACAGACTACAGTTGGCACCACAATCTCCAACTCCCAGCCTCCAGAACTGTGAGAAATACATTTCTGTCGTTTACGAGCTCCCCAGGCTGTGGTATTTTGCTACAGCAGCCCAGTTGGACCACGTTAATCCCGTCCCCAGAATTTCTGATTCAGTATGACTGGGGGAGGGGGGGAGGTGGCTGAGAACTTGCATTTCTAACAGAGTCCTTCTGGGGCTGCCGGTCCGGGGCCACTGGGAACCCACTGCCTTCAAGGTGTCAAAGCACTGGTCTTGGGAACAGAAGAGGAATATGCTGAAAGCCTCTGGCCTGTGACTAGAGCTGGCAAGGTAAAGAGAAGTCTCCTGACTTGGGCTCTCGAGGAACACATTTATTCAAGCCTTTCCTCAGGCCGCAGGCAGCAGGTAGACTGCAGGGCCTGATGGAGGGAAGGAGAGAAAGCGAGAGCCTCACGTCAGGAGTGCACATGTGTCAGAAGACACTGCTGGGCTAAGGCAAGGTGGTGGGAAGGGCCCCTGCCTCCACCCCACACCTGCCCCCACCACTCGAGCCCACAGAGAGGCCAGCCATCCCTGGCGCAAATTCAGTACAGACTTACTGAGAGCCAGCTAGGGGCCGGCCACTCCTCTGGGTGTGGGCATCCATGAAGGACATAAGAGAGACAAAGTCCTTGCCCTCATGGAGCTTACATGCTGTGATGACACAGAGAAGAATGCTGGTGAACAAGCGATGCACCCTGTTAGAAAACACTGGTAGTTAGGGAAGGCCTCGTGGAGACAGTGCTGTCCGGTCAGGAGCCTGTAATACGTGAGGGAGTACGGTGTGTGGATATCTGGGGACGAGCACTCCATTTCGTTCCTGGGCCCGGTGGGTCCACAGAACCAGGACCTTGCACACGCTGCTTCCGGGGCCAGGGAGTCTCTGTCCTCACTGCCATGCCTAGTGATATTCTTTGGGGCCGAGCTCAAAGATGGCCTCATGGGCAAAGTTCCTTATTTCTCCCAGGCCTCCTTAACGCCTTTCTGGAAACACAGGTGGCTGTGAAGTTGCTGTGAAGAGATGAATGACCGCAAGCAGACCAGTGACTTCCCTCCATGATCCCACAGTACTTCCAACCGAGCCCCTTTCAGTATTATTCTGTCCACATCTGTCTCCCTGTGGAGCCCCTTTCTTCGGGTGTATGAACTTGCCAGCCTCACAGTAGTTGTTTCCCAAGTGCTTAGCTCTTGAATGGATCAACACTGAACTTAACAGGGGACGGTTTGTGCGTGAGTGCGTTTCAGGGAGCACTCTTCTGTTGGGTAAAGCGCACAGACAGGGCTCCTTTTGTGGCCGGGACATTGTCAGCATGAGCGTCTATCCCTCTCTCTGTGGGGGAGGCTCAGGAGAGCTGGGTCAAGCCAACCACAGCCTCCGTCACGGGCAGCAGCAGCCAGCTGCAACCAGCCGTGCCTGAGAACAACCCAGTGTGTGGGGAGGTGGCCTTACCCCCATTTTACTTATGAGGAAAATGAGGCTGGGAGAGGCTTAGGCAAGTCACCCACAGTCACTGGGTAGTAAGGGCAAAGCTTCCAGTGTGCTGCACAGATTGAGTAAAAACTGGTTCCAGGGAGTAAGGAGGTCAGCCACGTAAAATATTAACTGTGATACCAGGCAGAGGGCTAAGTGTTCATTAGAACCACCAGCCACGCTTGGAAGCACAGGGGAAGAAACCTGGCTTTCCACGTGGGCCCCGAGGACAGGCAGCGCCAAGACGCTACAGAAGCTTTAACCCTCCACTCAGACTCCTGGGTGGGAAAGGTGTGGGGCTCTCAGCCCTTCTGTGGGGGCACAGAGGTGTTAGTGGAAACCCAGGAGAGAGGTTTTTCATGAAACTGATTTAGGATCAAGGTCCTTGGCCTGGTGCCATGTATTCATTTATTTATTCACTGAAACAAGCTGGGATAATATTTTTAAAATACTAACCTTTTTCTCCCCCTTTCCTGGCATTTCCCCTTTGAGGCAACTGACCGGTCTGGACAGGGGTTGGGAGAGGTACTGTGAGGAAGGCACAAAGAGCCCACAGGTCTCTTCCTGGCTTTGCTTTCCAAAGCGCGAGCCCTTAAGGGAATGGAGAGGATTGGGGAGGTATCCCCCAAATGTCTGAGGAAAAGACAGTAAAGAGAGAGAAAAGATCCCTCCAGTCTAGCTGGGTTTAGGGACACAGAATGGGGAGTAAACAAGAGCGGGGGTAGGATGGTCTCTGAATGGTGGGCTGGCACAGGGAGGGGCAGCAGAAAGCTTTGGGGAGCTGAGGGGCAGAGGTAGTCTACCTCTTTCATGACAGAACCATGGAGGAAACAGGGAGACTCCATGAGGGATGAACCTTCAGACAGACTCAGAAAGAATTCTGTATTCCAGGCTGATTTGGAGGCGACAGAAGGAACCCGTGCCCTGGTGAGGCACGGAGAGGGTGGAGAACCCCACCAGACTTCATGGAGCATCCACATGGGAACAAGGCCCGAGGGGACTGCTACCTTAGGACCAACCGGGGATGGTAGACCAGTGAAATAAGAACAGTTCCCATGCCTTCAGCAGCAAGGCCTGGCAGGATGGGATTCACTGAAATTCAGATGCAGTCTTAGGAAAATGGAGAGCAAAACTCCAAATTGGCTGAGTTTAAGATGAGGGATAGAGTCATCAGCTGCAGAAAATATTTACTGAGCCCTTAAGATTCTAGGCACTAGGTGAGGCATCCAGGGTGGGGGGAGGGGCTTGGAGGAAAGAAATGAGTAAAATAAAGACCTGTCCGTGGCCCCTTTGTCTACATTCCTGAACCAGGGATGGATGGGGCCAGGGCCTGACCTGGACTGGCACACACAGTCCTCTAGTGCACACAGTAGTCACCGCTGATGCTTACGAAGCCCTTTGTGCTAATCCTTGCACCAGCTGTGCTCTTCGTCCCATTTTAAATAGGTTACCGGGGCCAAGAGATATTAAGCAGTTCTCGCAAGACTACACAGCTAGTAATTTTCCTAAAACCACACAGCCAGTGAAGTGTTCACGTTGGGCTTCAAACCAAGATGGCTGGGATGGGTTGAATTGTGTCCCCCCTAAAAAGATGTTGAAGTCCTAACTTCCAAGGCCTGTGAATGTGACCTTATTTGGAGAGAGGGCCTTTAGAGAGGTCATTAACATGAGGTCATTAGGGTGGGCCAGATCGGAGGTGACTGTGTCCTTATAAAAGGGGGACGTTTAGACTCAGACATGGGGAGATTGCCATCTAACAATGGAGGCAGAGAATGGGGTGATGAACCTACAAACCAAGGGACACCAAAGCTGGACACCAGAGCTGGCTAGCAAACCACCAGGAGAGAGAAAAGAGGCATGAGATTCTTCTACATAGGCCTTTGAAGGAAGCAACCCTGCCAGCACTTTGATCTTGGACTTCCAGCCTCCAGAACTGGGAGACAATACATTTCTGATGTTTAAGCCCCTAAGTTTGGGGTAGCTGGTTACAACAGAGCTAGGACACAAATGCAGCAGCTGACTCAAGAGCCTGAGACTGAAGTCACCAAATTATGTGGCCATTTCGTTAAAGCCTAAGCCACTGTTACCACTGGGTTCCACAGAACAGACTCTCTCTTTTCTCTCTGTTCTGTGAACGCTTCCTCATCTCCTTCCATCTCCTTGACAGTGTTTTCTACATATTTTTTAAAAGATTTATTTATTTACTGGAGACAGAGAGAGTGCATGTGCACGGGAGTGTGGGGAGGGGCAGAGGGAGAGAATCTCAAGCAGACTCTCCTCTGAGCAATAGCCTGAGGCCAATGTGGGGCTCCAACCCACGACCATGAGACATGAGATCACAGGCTGAGTCCAAACCAAAGCCCAACTTAAGAGTCAGATACTCCATTGACTGAGCCACCCAGGCGCCTCTATTTTTTACATATTTTTATTTTTATTTTTAAAAAGATTTTATTTATTTATTTGACAGAGATCACAAGTTGGTAGAGAGGCAGGCAGAGAGAAGAGGAAGCAGGCTCCCTGACGAGCAGAGAGCCCAATGCGGGGCTCAATCCCAGGACGCTGGGATCATGACCCGAGCCAAAGGCAGAGGCTTTAACCCACTGAGCCACCCAGGCACCCTCTACATATTTTTAATTGAAGTCATCCTTACTTTTCTTATGAAAGGCCTGACTTGAGTACCTTATGATTCTATCTTCCTGTGTCACTAGGAGTTCCAGAAACATGCCTTGTCCTTGCAGACCTCCGGAGTATGGCTCCTGTCCTTCCCTGCCTGACTCCCCACCCTGCTCCGCCCTGGTGCTGGTGACCACCTGGAAATTTTAATCACCCTTCAAAGCTGAGTTCCTCCAGTCCACTCTCGTGAAACTATCCCTCAGCCTGACTTACTTTCTGCCTTCCTCTAACACCAACAGCATGAGAACATTTCCACATGGAGTCGTCTTTGGTGCCTGGCATGGCTGTCTTCTTAAGTACTTTGAATGCTTCTTGAAGGCACAGGAACAGCAGGTGTTTTAAACCTCCCTACATTTCAAGACACCTAGGTTTCTAGACACAACTGGAGTTCCTCACCCATTCTTTCTTTTCTGGTTTCTCAAATTCACCTTCCTATGAACAAGAAACATCTTCCAATGACTCTATACTTGGCGCGTATCTATCCTATTAACAGATTCTCAATCCAGGCAAGAAAGGCTTATCCCACTTCCTTCCTATCCCCTTCCTGTATTTTAACAAGGTTTTGTCGTCTCCTTGAGCTGGCCTCAGCAGAGACGATTTGGCTGGGTGAGCATATTATTTTGGCATTTGAGGATGGTGTTGGTTGGAGCCTTCTGTCTATATACTGTAAAGAACACAAACAGAACAAAAACGTTCAGTTTGAGGCCATGGATCCTGTCCAGTTCCAGATTAAGGCAGGGGCCCCTCTCATCCAGGATCCAGTGCTGGCTGGCGTCCAAGAGCAGAGAAGTGGGGAGCAAGGCCCATAGAGGCTGCTGCTGCCCAGTGGGCCACCTGCCCTTCACAGCCACAGGAGTTTGGAGGAGCTGCTTGCCTAGCCCTTTGCAGGGGTTGTACTGAGGACTCTTCTCCTTTTTGGGAAAAACAAATTAACCTCCTGTGAGGAAACCTCAATCTGGACAGATTTTCCTTGAGAAGAATCCATCCTGCCTTATGCCTCTCTGTGGTGGCTTTCTGCCTCAGGCTTTGAAAATTAAGGCCACTTACTGCTTGCTTCTCTGAGGAGCCTCACAGCTCTGAATTTTATAAGAGTTGACCCCAGAAGCCTATGCTTGCCTGACCAAGGGGAAAGGTGGTAACTTAAATACTCCTTTCTTACTTAAATTTATTGTTAATTGAATTATAATTGACATTCAATATTATATGGGTTTCAGGTATGCCACATAGTGATCTGATATTTTTATCTATTATGAAATGTACACCATAGCAGGTCTAGCTACCATCTGTCACCATACAGAGTTACTATTATAATATTATTGACTAAGTTCCCTATGCTATAATAAATGTTCCTTTCTTATCTACCAACACAGCCCAACAGGTCTATAGGCACAATTTAATCTACAGTATTTAAGGAACTCCTATAGCATGTTTAAAACATGGGGCTAGCTTTGGGATAGGAAGACTTTTTTCTTCCTTGCCTTTTTTTTTTTTTTTTTTAAGATTTCATTTATTTATTTGAGAGAGAGAGAAAGAGAGAGAGTGAGCAAATAGGGAGAGGGCAGAGGGAGAGAATCCTGAAGAAGACTTCCAGCTGAGCAGGGAGCCTGATCTGGGACTTGACGCCAGGATCCGGAGATCATGACCTGAGCCAAAATCAAGAGTTGGCTGCTTAACTGACTGAGCCACCCAAGCGCCCCCATCTTCTTTGTTTTTTTAACTCCCATACCAGACAGGTCATACCCTGTATTAGAATACTCTACATTACAACAAGCTCCTAGAATGCAGTGACTTTTGTGAAATAGAGCTTCATATCCTAGTCCAGAGGAGGTGGTCTAAAGGGTGGTCCGGCCACTTTCACTGTGTTTCTTCCTTCTTAGGGTCCTACCCAAACCTCTGTATTCCAGTCAGGCGGAAGAGAGAAAACAAAGTGCTTACCCCATGTTCCACTCACATCCCACAAGCCAAACATTGGTAACATGGCCACCTCGAGTTACAAGGGGTCTTGAGAAATGTAGTCTCCAGTGAAGCACCTAGCTACGAGTTGGAAATTCCTTTACTGAAGAATGGATACAGATGGACATGTATTAGTCCCTGCCAACCTTTCCTTCATTTATTCATCCAATCAACAATTACGTATTGAGTGCCAACTGTATATTTGGCATTGTCTTCACACAGTTGCCTATAATTCACTGGTGTGTCTGAACGTACGCTGTGCTGAAAAGTCTCACTGTGGTGTGTTCCCTAATAAAGAGTTCAAATGCTATGGCTCTTCAGGGAAGGAAAGATTCATTCTGACTAGAGAGATGCATCGATTTGGTATGTTTATTGAGCACCGTGGCAGGCAGCCTGTAAGATGGCTCTGGCGGTTTCCACCTTCTGGTATTCGCGTCCTTGTGCAATCCCCTCCCCTTGAGTGTGGACTGGACCTCGTGGCTTGCTTCTAACAGATAAAAATACAGCAAAAGTGATGGAATGTCCCTTCTGAGTTTAGGTGATGAAAAGACTGAATCCTCCATCTTGCTTGAACGCTTCCACTCTGTCTCTGTCGGTCACTGTCTCTGCCTCCCTCTCTCTGAGCCCTTACTGAGGGAATCCAGCTTCCACGTTTTGAGTAACTCTGTGGAGAATCTCATGTGGCAAGGAAATAATATCCTCAGTCAACAGCCAACAAGGCCCTAAAGCCTGTTGGCAGCCATGTGATGGAGCTTGGAAGTCAGTTTTCTGAGGCCTGCCAACAGCCTCATGAGTGAGCTTGGAAGCAGATTCTCCTGCAATTGACCCTTGAGATGACGGAGCCTGGCGGACACCTTGACCGCTGACCTGTGAGAGACCCTGAGCCCACAGTCATCCCACTAAGCACCTACACCTGAATTCCTGACCTCAGAACCTGTGGAATAGTAGATATTTTTTAAGCTGCTAAATTCTGAGGTAATTTGTTATGCAGCCATAGATAACTGATACGAGTACCTGCTATTTTCAGATATTGTGCTAGGTCCTAAGACTGTGAAGAAGGAGTAATGCCTGGTCACCCTGTGTGAGAAGAGGAGGAGACGGGTGTGTGCGCAAATACAGTACTAACAACACGAGGTGGTGAGGACATCGAGTACATTGATGTGCTGAGTGGGAGACAGGAGAGCAGAGGCAGGGCTCCTTACCCAGGAGAGGGAGGTAGAGGGGGAAAGTCACTCTGGAAAAGGCTGTACTCGCAGGGAACACTGGGGAAAGGGCCAGTCCTCGGAGAGGTGACATGAACAATGCCCAGAGGTGAAGCGTGGAGTCTGCCCAGGAGCCGAGCGTAGGTCGTGTGCCAAGCAGAGGAGAAGAAAGGTGAGACTGAACGAGTGACTAGAGACTAGTCTAGTCTTGTGCCAGTCATTTATTTTGAAGTAATCAACATTATGAAATCCTGCTTTGCGTGAAAGGGGGTAAAAACAAAAGAGTTAATAAAGGAACTAACATGTTCTTCTCGACAGAACAACACCTGAATTTTAAGAAGCCAAATTCAATTATCTAGAGAACACAGACAAGTGTAATTTGCCTCATTGTTTTTGCTCATAAAATTGAGCAGAGAACTGTTGATGTGTTTCCATGGAATAATCGTGGTTCTTACTGAAAAACTGGCTCAGGTGATGTTTGATGCTTTTACAAGTGGGAAATTGACCCTTCCAGCTGGAGGATTTTATGAATCTAGTTTGAACATCAGAAGGATTTGGGAAGCATTGTATGTTTTTTGTGTGGTTGAGTATTTTCTTCCTTTTTTCTCTCTCCCTTCCTTCTTCTCTCATTCCTTCTTTTCTTTCTTCCTTCCTTTTTGCCTCACTCCCTCCCCATTTCTTTCTTTCAGTTCTTCAAATTGTTGAAGGTTTCATAATATTTCTAAGCTCTAAACATCAGCTTTGCAAGGGTTGAAAAGGAGACAAAAGCCCTCCTCTTTCCCCTGCCTGGAAGATTAGCTTTAAATGTTCTTAAACTGTTCTTGGAAGGTTCTCTGGATCACAACTGCTCATGAGTGCGTCCAGTGATTCAGTAAATAGCAAGCTTATTTGAACCAAGACGGCTGCAAAACTAGGCTCATGGATAATGGCTGGCCTAGAATAGGAAAAAATTAAAACAATATTTAAATTCACTCTAAAAATTAAATTTTTTTTAAAGATTTTATTTATTTACTTGACAGAGGTCACAAGTCGGCAGAGAGGCCCGTAGAGAGAAAGGGGGAAGCAGGCTCCCCGCTGAGCAGACAGCCCAGTGTGGGGCTTGATCCCAGGACCCTGAGCTGAAGGCAGAGGCTTTAACCCATTGAGCCACCCAAATTAAAATGTTTTGTAATACCTTTTCAAAATGGTGTTCTGTATCTGGAATCCACAATTACTTATGTGAAATAATGGTTAGGTGGCCCCTTGCTTCTGTTTGGCACAATTCCTTGAATCAGGCTCACAGGGACAAGGCTTTTAAGTGGATGCCTAGAAATGAACCCTTGCCTGCTCTGTTGGGTTTTGCTAAAAATTGCAAAATCCCCTTCCAGATTTAATCAGGAACCACTCCCATTTCTTGAAGTTATTTCTTCCTCTGATTCCCATACGTGAGTGTCTTGTGCCTCTGTTAACTACCTACAGGAATGATAGTAAAGTATTATCGACCAAAAAAGTAAAGTATTATCAAACCAAAAAAAAAAAAAAAAAGTATTATCAACCTTGCAAAAGGCGTCAACCAATCCGAATAGACACTGTGCTGGGTCTTCATCCTGGAAATCTCTCTTTCATGCGAGCCATCACCCCCTTTGCAGGGAGGCCTGGGGATTCCAGAAGGGGACCCCGTGTCAAGAGAATCTTTAGGGGTTCTGGGGTTCCTTGAGGCTCAGATTTGTACAGGCTGAATAATTGTTTTAATGTCTATCTTTTCCACCAGACTGTGAGAAGTTACAGGGTATGGATGGGTTCTCTCTCATCTCCGCCTCTGTACTGCCGAAGACAGTGTTGATCCATCGTGGGTGTTCATTCGATGTTTGTTGAGCACAGTTGAAATATACCTGTCTGGGGGCGCCTGGGTGGCTCAGTGGGTTAAAACCTCTGCCTTCAGCTCAGGTCATGATCCCAGGGTCCTGGAATTGAGCCCCTCATTGGGCTCTCTGCTTGGCAGGGATCCTGCTTCCTTCTCTCTCTCTCTGCCTACTTGTGATCTCTCTGTCTAACAAATAAATAAAATCTTTAGAAAAGAAAAAAAGAAATATACCTGTCTATTCGGGCATTCAGTAATGACTGAGGTTCTGCCTTGATTTAAGACACCGCACTTGACATGGGAAAATGGACAGAGAAATAAGAGCTTTCTTTTACCTTTGATGTGTTTTCAGTCTAGTTACCAGACTCTGCTAGAAATGGTCTTGGCATTGCAGTGCCCAGGACAATGCCTGGCATAGAACAGGCTTTCGGTAAACACTTGTCGATTAACTGTAACTTCACGTGTCTAATCCAGACTAGTTGTTTCAGACCGGTCACTCCCTGTCCACCCCTCCACATCTGCCAGTCCGCCAAACTCAGTCCCGTGGAATTACTCCCAGTGACCCAGCAAACCATAGGGTTAGCCAGGAACAAAAGCCACTAGAAAAATAATAAATCACTTTTCATCTGGATGTTTCAAAAGGCACTGAGTTATTAAAGTAAGGTCACAGCTGTCCCAATCAGATCATCTTTTCAAAGGAATTACAGGGTTGTGAGCCAACGGTGACCACATACACCTTTGCAGTCCTCAGAACCAGTGTTCTCGACACTGAAAGCAAAATCAAGTAAACAAGGTTGTGTTGTGGACTTCCTTGACCCAGACTTTCAGGAAGGAGCTGACACACTGCCCAGACTCGCGCTCACCCACATAGCTCCGAAGCCAAACAAGCTGGAGAAGCTCGTGTTTTCCCAGCTGTATGATGCACTCGCTTCACCAAATGATTGGCCAGAAAACAAGGGAAGGAAAAAAAAAAAAGCACGCCTAGTTCAGATCAGGCAAAGAAAGAAGAATTGCTTCAGCTGGTCTTTGTTTTTTGTTTTTTGTTTTTTTCATGAAGTATCAAGAAATATAAAAATGGAAGAGGTTAGATCGGTGATTTGTAGGTACTAAAAAGGAAGAGATACTTTTGTTTTTCTTTTAAAGATATGATCACATCATTCCTCTCCTTCAAAAACTTCAGTGACTTTATAATCTTTGAATCTTTTGGTAACCCTTCAGAACTTTCACAACTCACTTAAAACAAGCTTTCCAGCTACATGTGCCCCACTTGCTCCCACTCAAAGCTGTTCCTGAGCTTTGCCAGGCTCTCATTGTCTTAAATACCTTCTGTGCTCTCTCATCCATATGCTTCTGTTCATGCTATTCCTTCTGCTTGTCACACCCTTCCCTGTCTTGATCTCCAGGGAAATTCTAAGTCATCTTTCAAGACCAGTTAACAAAGCATTTTCACCACCACCCACCACTCATTCTAATAACAGAATTAGCAGCTCTTTCATCTGTCTCCACCTAGGACTACTTTGTGTGTACCTCTTATTGAACTTATTCCTTGTATCGTTCATTCATGCATGCAACGTTCAGTGACTTTCTACTTTGCACTGGGTACTCTGCTAGGCAGTGCAGATCCAGTTATAAAAGCCCCCAACTAGTGGAGGACTTGGGTAAATCACCATTGCAAGTCAGAATTATAAGTTCTTTGTAAAGGTAAACTCAGGGTGCTTTGGAAGATCAGAGAAGGGTCACATACCTTGCTCTGATTGGTGGGAGAGGATCTGGAGGAGGGGGCACCTGAAGAGCTTTGCCTAAAGGACAGGGACTTTTTATATCCATCCCCTTATTTTGGCAGAACACTCCTTGAGGAAAGAGGTCAACCACAGATCACATTTAATCAGGTCATTTATTCCACACATGTTTATTGAGCTTTCTGCTAAGAGACAAATGCTGTTACCCCCAGGAGTAGCTTGGGGACTAGGAAGTAGCAGTTGGAAGGGAGAGAAGTGGACGAGGGAAATAGAGGAAATCAAGGCCTATTCTCAGATTTCTAGTTTAAGCAAATGGGTGGAGAGTTGATCAGGGCTACCATGTACAGGTGCACAGGTTGTAGACTCACAACAAGTGAGGCAATATAGGAGGAGGAGCAAATTTGGGGGGAAGGGTCTCATTCTTCATGCCATAGTAACTAACACTTAATATATGATGTTGGCATGGGCTGGAATTGAGAGGATTGTTTTGTTTTCTTAAAGGTCTTCTTTCTTGTGTGGATTATAAAATCAACCTTCCTGTTATAGTCACTTGACTCCTTATTTTCAGCTATCAAGAGCCCCTGCTGTGAATCAGTCATCTATTTCCCACTTCTCTTTTGTCTTAAGATCATTTTGAAACTCTACCAGAGGATGTGTTAGGATTTCTGTCTTAAATGAGGCTTGAAAATTGGGTGTGAAACTGGATCATTTATTTCATTATTAGTATTACTTATTAACCAATAATTGTAGTTAATTAACAACATCTATCATTACTATTAACCAAAAGTTGGCTTTAGTTATTAGAATTGATTCAAGCTACAATCTGATCATCATAATAGTGACGATGCTATGTTAACCCGAAGTTTTGTTTTCTTTTATCCCATCTTCCCTTTTACATAGTGGAAGAAACCTAAGCAGGAGTTTTGCTCACTCATGATTCTTGACCAAAATAAATAATCCCTTCAAAAACTGTTTCAGTGGATTCTTAGTATACCCTAAGCAATTCCTATGGGAGAAGTTTGACTCTTAAGATCTCCATTGGGTTACTGTTTGCCTTCCTGCTACATTTAGAAAGAAACCAATCTTGTAATGAGTGTACTACTTTAAAGTGTATCCAGACCTATCAGGACAGTCAGTGCTACATTATTCTTGATTGATTGCAGTTCTTTGCCTTTTCTATCTCTTTCTAGAGATACTCGGCTCCAACATATGTATCCCATAAAAGTAGACAATGCATCCTACAAAAGACAGCTACAACTGAACCTTTAACCATCCCCTTGCACTGCCCATTTTTCCTACATGGCCCTCACTGACAACATATTAACTGACTGACTGTTAGGAGTTCTCTCCTCTTTCTTCTCCTTTTTTTTTTTTTTTTTTTTTTTTTTTTTTTTTTTTTTTTTTTTTTTTTTTTTTTTTTTTTTTTTTTTTTTTTTTGGTTTTTTTTTTTTTTTTTTTTTTTTTTTTGTATTTTGTTCTCCAATTGCATTTCTCTTTTAAGCTGCTTGATTGTGGACTGTATTATCTTCTTGTTCACGGTTTAGATGAACTATTATAGTAGCCTAATAACTTTGGATTCCAAACACCTGTCTTTGGTGATTAAATGGGAGAGAAAGAAGAGGTTAAGTTTACCCAGGCATTATCAACGTGTAAAACTGTGCCAAGTACATGTATGATGTGCACGGCAGTGATTAAATCAGCCCTTGTAAGAAGAACATATGGTGGTAGAAGCACTATTTCCACATATCATTCGTCATGACTTGCAATTTTTACTCTGTTCATGAAAACGGATCCTCTAAAGCAATGATCCTTACATTTCTGCCATACTCTTCCAAAAATTCCGATAGTTATATGCCCCTAATCCGTTTTTAAAGTAAACATCTAATACATTTAAATAGTTGCCAAGGATGTGACTTCTGACATAATATAGATATTGCCATTCAAAAATAAAGCTCTTCTGGGTCACCTGGGTGGCTCAGTCATTAGGTGTCTGCCTTCGGCTTAGGTCGTGATCCCAGGGTCCTGGGATTGAGCCCTGCCTTGGGCTCCCTGCTTGGCGGGAAGCCTCCTTCTCCCTCTTCCACTCCCCTTCCCTGAGTTCTCTCTCTCGCTCTCTCTCTTTGTCAAATAAATAAATAAATAAATAAAATCTTAAAAAAAAAAAAAACCTCTTCTATTACTGTCTTCAGTGTTTCCCAAGGATTTTGAAATATCACAACAATTTGACACCAACCACTACGATTAGATAATCTCTCACTACTTAGTTAAAAGTACTTGAACGAGCTTTTCTTTAATAAACATTTTTACCATGATTCCTCCGGCCTACTTTACTGAGTTTTTAAATAATGATTTGATACTTGAAAGTCTCTTTTTGGTCACCCTACCACATACTTCCCTACCTACCTACACATACACATGCACACACACACAAGTTGTAGTCTCAAAGTGTTCTAATTTTTTGCCTTCTGCATTTAGTTATCATTAGCACAGAATGAGTCAAATCAACTGACAAATATTACAGATTTTGATGAATAATGATGAGACGTAAAAGATAAATTTTTACTGGAATTGCTCTCATTAATAATTTGAGTAGCTCTTTCCTCAATTGTTTCTTATATCCATGGGTGAGGAATATATTGCTTGAATGGGAGAGGGTGCAGCATCCATTCCATTCCTACTTAGGAATTTTACAGATACAGGCACTGAGAAGCTGTGTTCACAAGAATAGGTAGGTGAGGATGGATTGAATGGCAGGGATTTGAGACAAAGATCTCATAGTCATTTACCATTAAAATAGGTTTTAATGATCTGTCAGCTGACGATTCATTTAGGACATGCCTTAATTCTGTAGAAAGCAGAGAATTGGGTACCACATGGCTTGCAAAAGGATTCGTTACTCAGCCATTAGGATCCAGCCGAACACCAGTATTTGGAACTGTCCCTCTGTGGCACAGAGGCTGGACACTTGAATGTGACACATCAGGGTAATTTGGGGGCAGGCGGGAGATGTGTCTTTCTTTTGTAAGGTGGAAGGATGGATATGGCGACAAGACTGAGAGAATCATAGTGAGGAGTCCTTGGACATCTTAATTTTGGGGAAGAAGACTTATGGTAGCTGAGCATCTGAAATTGATTCATTAACGTTATGTTTTTTACATGGATCCTTTGGAAAGCCTTCAAATGATATACCAGTTTGAAACCACTGTTATAAAGAGATCTGCCAGGTACTACCCCTTGTTCACTTGGCTATAGAGCCTTTTCTTTTCTCAGAACACTTAATACTGAAGAACCAATGCTTCTTGGAATACTCCCTGGGAAGTGATCCCTTAGAGGTTCATTTAATCTTAATTGGCTCCCCAATTAGATAATAAACTCCAAAGCTGTGAGCTGAAGGTTGTTACAGATGTAGGTGGACAGATATGATGGTGATGGTGGTGATAGTTATTGTTATTTAATTGCATTTGCTTCCCATAGCAGAAATCCCAATAGACACTGGTATGTATCAGTAAGGAGGTATTTGTCTCACACAAAAATTTCTGGGCAGGTAGTCATGGAGTAAAATAGTGGCCCAAAAATGCCATCAAGTACCAAGTGCTTTCTATCTTGCCATCCCATCATTCTTCACTTGGGATTCATGTGCCCCTTACCTCATGACTGCAGGATGGCTGCTCTACCTCTGCCCTCACAGTTGAGTTCCAAGCAGGAGGGTGTGAGGGAGGGAGAGAAAAGTAAGGACCTGCTGCTCAGAAGCTCTACCTTTTCATTCATAAAAGTCAAGGACTTCAACCAACATCTCATTGACCATAACTGGGTTTTGTGGTCACCCCTAACTACAGGGGACGTGGGATTTTGAGTATGATTTCCTTTCCTACCCTTTCTAGAAGAGGAAGGCAAAGAAGAACATATTTGAGAATAGATTTTGAGTGAACCAATGTACAGGGTCTCACATCCTCCTCGTTGAGCTGGGCATCTTATATATATGACGTCCTCCTGTGGGAGATTTAGTATCCCCATTTTTCAGGTAAAGAAATGGAGGCTTACTGAGGCTAAAGTAACCTCCCAAGATACCATAACTAATCTGTGACAAAACTGGGGCTGGAATCGGTTCTATGGGCCTGTGCTTTTCATCTCTGCCCACTGTGTAGACTGCAGCTGTTCTGCCCTCCTTCCTGACAAATCCCATCTACCTCACCGTGCTAGGTCTACACAGTCCTGCCTAGGCCACCGGCTTGGTTCACACTCCTTCCCCTGCCCCAGTGCTCCTGATCTCACTAAAAAAGGTCAAAAGAGAGAAGGGTAAGAGAAGGAAGCAGCAGTTCTAAGCTGGGAGGCAGTGCAGTGGGTTCCTCTTCTGACTGTGACACTGGCTTTTTAGGTTACATTGCCTCAATCACTTCACCTTACTCTTCAGCGTATGTATGATGGAAGATGGGTGGAAAGGCGGCAGAGCTGGGATCTTGTGGGAAATACGTGTGGTCATTCCTGTGGCAAGTTCCCAGTGCTCTGGCGGCCAGTCTATTGACAGGCCCCATATGCAGGACTTGGCTTAGAATCTGCCTGTTTCTCAGCCTTGGTGCTGGACACATGCCTAGGCCTTCCCTCCACCCCTGCCCCACCACAGACTCAGACATACTTTCTTCTCAGGGACTCTGGACTGCCAGGACCTACTCAGTCAGGGCTGATGAAGCATGGGAGCTCTAGAAACTTCACCCCATGGGACGGACTGGTAAAACATTTCCAGAATTCTGTTGCTTCTCACCAGCGCTACCATTCCAGTCCAAGCCAGCATCATCTCCCACTTGGATGGCTATCACAACCTTCAGCCCGATTTCCCTGAAGTCCACTGCCCCTATGTCTGTTCTCTACAAGCAGCCAGAATGTCACATCAAAGATTCATGCTTTTTTGCTCTCATCCTACAGTGTCTTTCCTTTCCCCTTAGAGTCAAAGAGCTTTGACAAGTGGCCTTGAAGGCTCTACGCTATCTGCACACGGTTCCTCTTCTCATTCTGCCCCTCCTTAACTCTCTAACCTCACTTCCTACTACTCTCTCCTCCTCACAGTGTCACCTCAGGGCCTTGACACATGGTTCCCTCTGCTGGGATCACTCTTCCAGATATTCAAACAACAAGATCATCTCCTTTAGGGCTTTGTTCAAATGCTAGCTCTCAGTGAGGCCTTCCACGATTGACTCTCCTGTTTAAAAATGCTACCCTATGGGGTACCTGGGTGGCTCAGTGGGTTAAAGCCTCTGCCTTCGGCTCAGGTCATGATCCCAGGGTCCTGGGATCGAGCCCCGCATCGGGCTCTCTGCTCGGCAGGGAGTCTGCTTCTCCCCCCACCCCGCCCACCTCTCTGCCTGCTTGTGATCTCTCTCTCTTTCAAATAAATAAATAAAATCTTTAAAAAATATATATATAAAAATGCTACCCTCTCCCCCTCCATCCCACATCACCAATCCTCCTTACCCTACCTTTTTTTTTTTCTTTTTTTTTTTTTAAGATATAAGTGTTTCTTTAAATTCTAATTGGGTAACAGTGTAACATTAGTCTCAGGTGTACAAAATAGTGATTCAACACTTTGATACATCACCCAGTGCTCATCACAACAGGTGTCCTCCTTAATTCCCATCACCTACCTCACCCATTCCCCTGCCTCCCTCTCCTCTGGGGACCATCAGTTTGTTCTCTATAGTTACAAGTCTGGTTCTTGGTTTTCCTCTCTCTTTTTACCCCCACTATGATCATTTGTTTTGTTTCTTAAATTCCACTTGAGTTCAATCATATGGTATTTGTCTTTCTCTGACTGACTTGTTTTGCTTAGCATAATACTCCATAGCTCTGTCCATGTCATTGGAAATGACAAGATTCCATTCTTTTGGTGGCTGATAATATTCCATTATATATGATGGAATACATATATGTATATATTTATATTTTTATATATGGATATATACACACACACATACACCACATCTTCTTTATCCATTTCTCAGTTGATGGACATGTGGGCTCTTTCCATAATTTGGCTATTGTTGGTAATGCTGCTGTAAACATTGGGGTGCTTGCATCCCTTCAAATTAGTTTTTTTGTATCCTTTGGGCAAATGCCTAGTAGTGTAATTGCAGAATCATAGGGTAGATCTATTTTTAACTTTTTGAGCAACCTCCCAAAGCAAGCTATACATTTAATGCAACCCCTATCAAAATATCAAGAGCATTTTTCACTGAGCTAGAACAATCTTAGAGTTTGTATGGAACCACAAAAGACCCTGAATAGCCAAAGTAATCTTGAAAAAGCAAAGCAAAGCTGGAGGCATCAAATTCTCGACTTTAAGTTATATTACAAAACTGTAGCAATCAAGACCGTATGGTACTGTCACAAAAACAGACCCTTTGATCGATAGAAAAGAAAACCCAGAAACGCACCTTCCTCATGCCAATTTACTTACTGTCTTCTTATGTAGTATAAAATTTATTATATCTATAAACTGTTTCCTCCCATGTGGCAGAGAGTGTCAGGCTCCCCAAATATTCTATTTGCTCCCCCCAGACTCCCTAGGCTCTTTGTCATTAGGTGAGGCCTGAGAGAAAGTATGGTAGGTCATTTCCAAGCTACAGTGCTGACAAGCCCTTCGAAAGGTATCTGGTCTTTATCCTCTTATTCTGCTGTAGCCACCAGAGGTGGTGAAGCCTTCTGGGCCCCCGAGTCACTGCACGGAGGTCAGTTACCCTAGAAAATCACAATGGACTTGTGTGAAAGATATATGAATGAAACACAAGTTGGGCCATCTCACAGCCGCTCGGCCTCATCTCCTAGTCTAGAAGCAACTCTTGGAGAGCATCCTACCAGCCCAGCTGCTGCATAAACAAAGCTGGCAGAGTTATTCTCTAGAGTCAGTGACCACAGGGCCTTTGTGTGGGGGAAAGCTTGTAGCTTGTACCCTCACAATATACCGATCACAGAACAGACAGCACGGGGAGTAGAATCAGATCCCCTGGGTTCCAGGCCCGGTTCACTTGTCCGCAGTGCGGCCCTCAGTCAGTCACCTGGTTTCTGCATTCACAGCGTGGGAAGACCCTATCTAATTGCCACAGGGTGTATGAAGTACCCGTAATAGTAAATGATGGTGGTGGCGATGATGGTGATGGCAGCTAACATTTATTGAGCACTTACTGTGAGGAAATGAAAGTGAGAGGAAGGCACCTCGTGAGCAGGTCTTTGTTCTGCTGCTAACTTAGTAGTGTTCCCCGAGTAAACCATTTCCCTTGTCTTGACCTCGGTCTCACCCTGGAAACCATGGAGTTGGACTCATTCAGGGCTTTGGGACTGGGCTGTCATTAATATCCTCTGTAGCTAAAAAATTATGAGCACGTGGAGTTATTGCTCATGCCCCAGTGGGCTGAGCACCTGTGTCTTTGACTGTGACAAGCTTGCCGGGGCAGTCCATGCGTCGAAGGTGACCTCTGCGGCCCTTACAGCAGCCTACTTCCCCTGGGTCCCAGGAGAACGGGCTGATTGTGTTGTGAGCCAGAAAGTTAGAGATGCAGCATCTCTTGCTTTTTTTTTTTTTTTTTTGGTCCAGCACACAATAACAATGAGGATAATTCTGTCCAAAAAAGCAATCAAGTTTTTTGGCATGAACTGTGCTCTTCAACCCTGTGGAATTTACTGTCACATCACTGCCAGATTCTTATCAGAGCCAGGTCACATCCAGGCCAAGCCTGAGGCCAGTTGTCTCCCTCACCATGCCTGGTCTTGCTCCTCAAACACCATGACCTCCACACATCTTCTGGAAGGCCTAAGTGGGGACTGGTCCTGTGCTTCCTCAGCACCCTGCCCATGAAAGGTGCCTTACTGTCACGGAAGGGTCTCCTTTGCTTTCTCAGCTTGTTTTCTCCCACCTTCAGTACCATATTAGAACTCCCCAGTCATCAGGGCGCCTGGGTGGCTCAGTGGGTTAAGCTCTACCTTCAGCGCAGTCATGGTCTCAGGGTCCTGGGATCGAACTCCACATCGGGCTCTCTGCTCAGCAGGGAGCCTGCTTCCCCCTCTCTCTCTGCCTGCCTCTCTGCCTATCTGTGATCTCTCTGTCAAATAAATACATAAAATCTTTTAAAAAAGGAACTCTCCAGTCCGAAGCAGCAACATGGGGGGGGCAAATATCTGCTGGATATTTTCTCCTTGTGGTTATTGCTGAAAGTTGTACCCTTCCCCCCACTTTGGATTAATAGTTTCTTTTCACAGCTGATCCTATTAACGGGATTTTCAGTAACCCACTGCTTACTATAAATACTGAGGTAGTCAGAATAAAAAGTCCCAAAGTGGATGTGAATTGAAAAGACACCTTTGGCCATAGTGAGAGTTGTCAAAATGCCTCCATGTCAAGGAAGCTACAGAGCCAGGCAGAATGATTGTCCTTTTTATTTTGTCCCCAAAATTGAGGATTCCTGGAAGGGAGTTCCTAGGTAGGTTTTCTTCAGTGGGAGAGCAGAAGGCGGGGTGTCTAGGAGAACACTTGGCCTCATCCATTCCTTGACACCTCATACTTTTGTCAGCTGGTTGGCTATTAATTACCTGGCTGTTGGTGTGAGTGGTGGGCAGGGGGTGCATGGGTTGGAGAAGAGGGGTATCTGCCCCACTCTGACTTCCCCTATGCTTCCCATGTAGGAATGAGCATGCATAAGCTATATTTAAAAGCATTTTATTTACTTATTCTACAAGTAATGCTGAGGGTATACTATGTCTATATGCCAGGCTCCATGCAGGGTGCTGGAGATATGATGCAGAGTGAACGTAATCCTTACTCTATAGGGAAGCAGGTTCTAGTGCATCAGATATGCCAACTGGACATGGAAAACCTCAAATGAGTTCTGTAGGATCTGGCCTGCTTGGATTCCTTATTCCTAGCATTGTTGCTGTTATAATTAAATAATTATTTGAGGAATGATTTGTTAGTATTAGTCTCTTCTTTTCAAGTAAATCTCCAGTAAAGACCAGGTCCCTGTTACCACTATAACCCCTAGCATAATTTCTAGGCCATCCGTAAATGCCCCAGAAATGCATGTGGAGGAAGGAGAGAAGTGATGCAGGGAAAGATGGAAGGAGGGAGGAAGAAGGTAGGATGAATTAAAAAGAGAAAGAAAGGGACTCCTGGATGGCTCAGTTGGTTAAGCGGCTGCCTTCGGCTCAGGTCATGATCCCAGCATCCTGGGATCAAGTCCCACATCGGGCTCCTTGCTCGGCAGGGAACCTGCTTCTCCCTCTGCCTCTGCCTGCCACTCTGTCTGCCTGTGCTCTCTCTCTCTCCCTCTCTCTGACAAATAATAAATAAATAAATAGACAAAGAAAGAGAGAATGGGGGAGAGGAGACAGAGAAGAGGAAAGGAAAAAGGTGGGTAAGTCTCTTGGAAGACAGGCAAAGCAACACTGTGAAGACAGGGCATGACCAGGGAAGCTGGTATTGGGAAAGAAAGGAAGTGGCTAGAAGTGAGGAGAGGTCAAGGCGGCTGGAGCTAAGCTGTACAGGAAGAGGGATGTTTCATTCGGGAAAATTCTGTGGCAGAGTGTCTGGAACTGCTCTGCTGGAGACTGGGGACAGGCCACAAATATGCTCCTCTGACCTAGGCTGCGAGGCGTCCTGACTCCATGCCTCTGGCCTGAACCGGGCGTGAGGGTGAGGCTCAGACCTGGGACTGCGGCTGCATTAAGTGGGACTGAGGATCTGGACTCGACCCAAGCAGACCTGATTTGCTTCCAGCCTGTGCTGCCAAGGGTCTAGAGTTAGGTCTCTCTGAAGAACTGTTTGAATGAGGGGGTTGTATTAAGGAGGACCTGGATGATGCCTTCTGTTTGGAGGCAGCCCTGGACCCCTTCATAACGGTACATTTAATCTTGGCTAATTGGTCCTCACAAACCATTGTTCTAGTTTACTGTTTCTCATCCTTATAGGTTAAGAGCTCTATAACTGTATCTTTCTTACTGGTTTTAATTTCTATGCTTTCTATTTCAAGTTGAGTGTTGGTCTTACTGATATTCCCAAACAAACATTGTGATAGATGGTCTGAAAAATCACAAGTGCACATACAGGGAGAACTCTGGAAAAAACAGACAGCATTTACGGGGTAGAGAGTATGTGCCAGCTCTTATGCTAACTGCTTTCACTGCAACATGTCAACACCCCTACAAAACAGGTACTATTATTGTCTCCAGCGGACAGGGAAAGAAACAAGCTCAGCTAGTTTAAGTCACCTCTCTGTGGTCTCTCAGCCGCTGACGGTGGAAACAGGATCCACACACGGAGCTGACTTTAGGTCAGGCCCAGACACCCTGGGGTGAGGCAGGCATTCTCCAACAGCACTGAGCTACAATTGTAGGTGCAACAAGGACAGATGATTTTTACCTGAATAGTGGAATCCATTTTTAAGGTGTCCTTTTGTAGTTTTGACAAGTGAGCCTCACTTTTCCTTTGCTGTGGCTGATAGAAAGTTTCATTCAATTAAGTTAAAAAGCAAAATTTTAGAAGAAAATGTGAAGTAAGTAAGTGGGTATATGAATATATGGATATATATATATGGTATATGGATAAGGGCATAGATAAGGAAAGAAGAGTGAGAACGGACACAGATAATAATCTGTGGAATCCTGAGGTCACTGTCAAGGCTTGGTTTTGATCATTGCCATTGGACCCTGTGACTCTGTTAGTGGCCTGACCCTCATGGGGCATTCAGCTGGGGCTTATTGTGTCCCACTGAGAGTTTCTAATCCTTATCTCTTATCTTGGGAGGTGGGTCTGTTCTTTCTCGGCACTAGCCACAACCCCTCTCAAGAGAATAAACACAGGAATTAGGTAAAAGGTGGTTTGGCAAAGGTGGAGAGAGGAAATGTCTTCAGCTGCAGTTGGTTCAGGATATTTAGGGGCTGGCTGGGAAGGGTTACCAGAGAGGAGGATCCCCACTGCCCTCAGCACAGGACCTGGAACAATCCAGACAGGGACTGGGTCAGTGCACGCACTTTGAGAAAGTTCTCAGGAGAGAAAGGGTGGCGGGTTTACCAGAAGCCTGCAGCCTCAGGGATTTTTATTTTTTTCCCTCCTGCCATGTCACAGTGAAGGTGACCTACTTCAGACCTTGTGGACCTGCGGACTCTGATCTTTATGCTCTTTACGTGGGCAGGAGGCCTCATGTTCCTAGGCCCTCATTAAATATGTTTTGGATTCATTCTCCTTATCACTTCCCTTGGAAACCCTCTTATAAGGACGAAGACAGTCTACATAGAGGGCCACAATTAGAGTTGATTGGGCACCCAGTTCTGTCCCTCCAATACCAAAAACTAGATTAGCAACAATCTACTCCTCAGTGATTGCTGGAAGCTTCTTTTGCACAATCTAGTTCACGCAGAGCCATTCCCTGGGTCAATGGAAAATCAGAGCCAAGACCCGCAAGGCTCTAACCAGTTTTGGAAGGGGAATTACAAACCTAGCTCCTGATGTGTCCCTGCCCCCAGCCCCTCATGCCCACTCCCCAAATAGATGACACAAAAACACTGCTTTTGTGCAGTACCCTCAAAAGCATGGATCTTCTTGTGTTACCTATTGTTAAACCATAATACTTAAGAGGCCAATAATGCTAACTAAGTCCCTTGGCTTGATGATTTGAAAGTTGTATGTCCCTTGTGTTTGTTTTCAAGGCAAGAAAAACTAAAGGTTTGAACAAACATTTTTGAACAGGTAATTCCTGTCACTGCCATATGAATAATATTATGCCTAAGAACACAAACTCTACAGTCACGTTACTTTGAGTCGTATTTTCTGCTCTATCAACTTGGACAAGTTACTTAACCTCTGAGCCTCTGTTTCCTCATCTGCACACGAGAATGCTTAGTCCCGTATTCTGCATGGAGCAGAGATTCCTTCAGCCGTAATGAGCTGAAGCCATTCCTTGACTCCATAATGAGCTTCAGGTAAGGCCTGAGGAGAGAGGCAGGCATCTGGTGCAAAACCTAGAGAAGGAACCACTCTGCAGCTGCGCTTTCCGAGACCGGCCTTGGATCCCAGCGTATGAGTCTGTGGAGCCTTGCTCTGGGGCCCATCACTCACCTGACTCAGCTGTTCTGCAAGAGCTGTCCGCTTCTTGAGTCTACTTCTCTTCCCTATGAACCAGCTTCTCCATCTTCCTCCTGGGTATCTTTTCTCTACCTCACAGCTTCTGCTTATTTATACCTTTACATACTCATGTCCTAAACTCCCTCAGGCCTGTCATGGCTTCTCTGGCTTCTCATCTTCCAAATTCATTTTTCTGCAATTAAATGATTTCCTTTATATACCCGCAACTTGAACTTTCTAAAAGCAAGAAGTGATTTGGACAAGGCTTTTTGCATTGTGATACCCTAAAAACTACTGGCTCCCCAAAGGGTTGGTTGATATTGGGTCCAAGTACCACCTCCGACCCAGTCAAGGGGTGTGTGTGTGTGTGTGTGTGTGTTTGAAGATTATTACATTGAACAAATTGTAGCCACCGGGGTCAGCCCTCCTTCAGCTGAGGTGGTGGGCAAGAAGTTTCCCTTAGAAGGTATAGCTGATATAGTGATCGATAGATATGGTAAATAAATAAATAAATAAATAATGTAAGGTCGTAAAGACTGAGATAAGACTTGAAGAGGATCTGGCACAGAGCTAGGACACATAGTAAATGCTCAAAGAAATGATAGCTATCATTCTTTATTATGTGACTATTGTTGTTATCATTATTATAATCTATCACCAGGGCAGGCTTGGTTCCAGATGTCCGAGGTAATCTGTAGGCTTCTAATGGACAAGGCACTGGGCAGTTCTTTTTCTCAAGCATTTTTAGTTTAACATCATTAAAGGGAGGGAGCAAGAAGGGAAGTAGGAACTCTATGTGTATAACATCAAGGAATAAGAAGCCTCCCCAGAGCAAACATTACCAGTTCCTCTTCAACTTATTTTTTAAAACCACAAATGTGACCCTGTAAGCTTCCTTAAATTCTTTTAATGGCTTCCCATTTTTCTTAAATGAAGACAAAAACTCTTCATAAGGCCTTGAATGGTCTGCACTCCCTCACCCTCTACCACAGATATGCACGCGCCCTTCTGGGCTTTGGCCAGTGCTATGAACACAGCTGTGGGTGCTGCAGGCACGCTGGCCTCCTTCCAGGGCCTGGGACTCCTTGTTCATGTTGCACAAAAGGGCTTTGCAACATGCTGTTTGGTCTACAATACTCTTCTCCTTCCTTCCCAAGACTTTTCCTAGTGAATGTCTATTCCTCCTTTGACTCTCTGCTCAAATATCCGAAAGCTCTCTCTAGGTCAGGATCTTCTGTGATATGCATTCACAGAATCAAATATTTGTGCTTGGGCCCATTGTCTCACTGATGGGATCATGTGGTTCATGTCTGCTTCTCTCTCTAGACTCTAAACTCATAAAGGCAGATAATGTTTGTTTTTTGCTCACCTTTGTGTCCCCGGAAGCCTGTGGAGCCTAGAACATGAAGGCACTCAATAAATACCTGTTGAATAAATTAGTCAATGATAAGTTTTTTTTATCAAAGGCAACTCAATGATCGCCCATCTCAGAAGCTATGACAAAACTGGAAGGTAGAAATAATGCAATATACAGCTCTTTTTCTTTTCCTTAGTTAAAAGCACACATACAGAGTTCACCAAATCTGGCTCTGTTCTATGCCCAAAGGAAATGGCAACATATTTTTAAAAACTGTTATTATACAGGCCACATTCATTGGCCAGAATGCAATAAATTTAGAAATTAACAAACAGGGAGCCAAAATAAGTCTATACTCCTGAAATATAAAAACACTTCTAAAGATCTCTTGGTTTAAAGAGGAAATAAACTACTTGGAACTGGACCACAATGAAAACAGCACACATCAAAGCCAACGGGATACAGCCAAAGCAATTTTCAGAAGAAAACTCTAGCCTTAATGTTTATTTATTAGAACATAAAAAAGATTGAGAAGAAAAACAAAATGAAGCCAAATAAGTAGAAAGAAATTAATCAGTTGATAGAAATTAGTGAAATAGAGAAAAAAACTCAGCAAACTTGATCAATAAAACCACAGGTTTGTTTAAGGCAAAAAATTATTTTGCTAGAACAATTAATAAAAAAGAGAAAATAGTAGGCATTAGTAGGTGTGTAAAGAACAGATGTACACATATAAAGGGTTATTTTTAAAGAGAACTTTAGGGACAACTTCATGTCAATGAATTTGAGACCCAGATGAGACAGATGATTTTTTAGGAAAATATAAACAGCCAACATTTGTTCTGGAAGTAGAAACCTTAAATGAATAACCATTAAGGTAGTTAAACTGCTAGTTAAAACTATTCCTCCTTCCTGTCCCTAGAAAAGGCATCTGTCTCAAAAGGCTAATGCTAAAGTTCTTCTAAACTATGGAAGAACAAATCACTTGTTTATGATCTTGGGGGTATAGAAGGTCTTCTTAAATCATAAAAATAAGAAGCTATAAAGAAAAGATGAATGAATTTGACACAGCAAAACTAATATATGCAAACATATATAACAACAGATGAGTACCCTGGTGCTATGGGCTGAATGAACCACGTCCCCTCCCCCCATTCATATGTTGAAGCCCTAACCCACAATACGATGGTATTTGGAGATAGGGCTTTTAGGAGGTAATTATGGTTAAATGGTTAAATCCATAATCTGATAGGATTGGTGGTCTTATAAAGAGGGAGGTCTTTCATGTTCCATATGCAAACACCAAAGAGAGGCCATGTGAGGACATAGCAAGAAGACTTTGTAACCCAAAGGAGAGCTCTCACCAGATGCTCACCTTGCAGGCACCTTGATCCTGGACCCTCCAGCCTCCAGAACTGTGAAAAACCAAGTTTCTGTTGTTTAAGCCACACAGTTGGGGTATTTTGTTCTGGCAGTCCAAACTAATAGAGACACTTGGATATGTAAAACCAGAAGAAAAAAACAAAAACAATTAAAAAAAAGTCCAGTTATGAACAGAAAATTCATGGAGTAGATATGGTTAATAAACATAAGAAAAAAATGCTTAGCAATACTCATATCCCTTTTTAAGAACCATCATATCAGCCAACTTTATAAAGTTGATACTCTTCAGAATTAACATGGGTATAGGGAAATAAAGTATAAATTGCTAATAGTGACTTTGGAGGTAAACGGGACCATCCTAAAATCTAATAATTCCACTCCTCTGTGTCTGTTCCTGGAAATTACCAGCCACACACAATATGTTTATCAAAGCAGTATTTGAGAGAGCAAGACTTCTAAAAGCTAAGGTGATGGCACTGGCAGTGTGGTCAACCAGAGGGAGGCTGAACCCAGAATGGGCTGAGAATTGGGCAGTGGAGAATGCAGGGAGGTTGCTGGGTTGGAGTGAGGTTGTTCCTGAGAGAGGGCGGTCAAGCATGAATGCTGGAGTCACCAAGTGGCCACAGCAGCCACAGGGATGCAGCTAAAATGGAATCGGGCGGGTGGCAGTACGAGTGCTATAGAAACCCAGAGAGGTAAATGGACAGTTATCAGACCCCACTTCAGCTGCCGTTGCCTGCAGGGCAAGCGGCAAGCAGGTGGACAGGGGGCATCACCATGGAGACCACAGGAGGGGGAGGACATGGTTGCAAGGACTCTGGCTCTTCCATTTGTCCAGGAAGCACCAATAGCCATGTCAACCCCCTTATACCCAGAGACCGTCTTAGAAGAAGGGAAAGACAAGATACTAAGAGCATTTTATCCAAAAGACATAGTCTGGAAGGAACTGTTTGGACGATCAGATGAGACTACTCTTAAATCCGATTGACTCAAGCAGATCTGTCCTCCTACTCACCAATGGATACGATTTGGTGAGAAAAACCAGATCAACGTGGAAATGACATTTTTCTTTGAATATCTGAGTTATGAGGTGAGTGCATTTTGTGCTACCCTCTGTTTTTTATTTTTCTTTCATGAAAGTACATAATGCAATCTCAAAGATCAAAGAAGGCATTAAAATGTTCCAATAAGCAAAATGCTAATTTCATGAAAACAAATTACAGAAAGCTCTTGCGTTTTGGACGTGAACTCCAAAGACTTCGTGATGACCTCTCATTCCAAGAGCAGCACCTCAGGAGGGAAGTGAGGAGCAGGGGTGTAGGGACGGCAAAGCCCTGAGGATTCCCAGGAGGCCAGTCTTGGCGAGTGTCAGTGAGAGCAGGGATTGTTGTGTTGATTCCAGTACTGTATGTGGTGGTGGTTTGTGTGCTATTGATCTTACTAAAAAAAAGAGAAGAGAAGTGAATTTCAGAAGGAGCCAGGAACAACTTCTACCCTCCTTGGAGTAAAATCACAGTAATAATGATTAGAATCATGATTCCTGCATATCTTACCTGTATTATCACATTGACTCTTTACTATAATCTTATAAATAACTACTATTATTATCTCCCATCTTACAGATGGGGAAGCAGAGGCTTGGAGATGGGTTGTCTGCAAATATGGCCACCAATCCCCCCCATCCCAGGATGTACATGGCCTTCCTCCCTCCAAGCATCACTCTCTTTAGTATTTCCCCTCCCCTTGATTCTCCATTGAGCCGTGGCTGCTTTCAACAGTAGAATGGATTGGAAGGGAAGCTGGGCCCATTCTGGTCTACGTCATGAGATGACTGGCAGTTTTCATTTTTGTTCTCTTGAAAGTCAATTGCCCTGTAGAGAAGTCTCTCTAACCTGTTGAGAGAGAGAGACCTCACAGAAAAGGAGGTCCAGCTTATAAGAGAGACTCAAAAAATAGAGAAAAGGTCAGCCAGTCCCCAGTGATTTTTAGCCCTCCCTGCCGAAGGGCCAGACATGTGAGTGAGGACTTCTTGGTTGTTTGAACCCTGGCCAAGCTCCCTGATGAATGCAGCCATGTGAATGACCCCAGCGGACACCATGTGGGGTCCAAGAATTGACTCAGCAGACTCACAGAATTGTAATGAATAATGAAATGGTTATTGTTTCAAGACACTAAGTTTCAGAGTGTGCTCTTATAGGGCAAGAAATATCTAAAACAAGAGCTTAGAACCTCACCCAAGGTCATATGCTGTGCAAGTGGCAGAGCCAGGACTTGGGGCCAGGTCTTTCTGACTCCATTGCCCAAGCTCTTAACAGCTCAGTGACACTGAAGAGGAAGCTTTTTGATCGAAGTTTATACATCATTAAAGATATGGAGATTATTGGCAGATGTCGACTTCATCACCATGTATGAGAGCAGAGGGAAGAATGAGGAGGAGAAAAAGACACACCAACAGTGGAAATGAGCTTCTAGAAGTTGAGGGAAAAAAGAACTTAAATTCATCAAGTATTTATTGAGCATCTGCAATGCTTGAGGCAATTTTCTAGTTGTTTTGAGGGATTCAGAAGGGCATGCGCCTGATCTCAAGGAGGTATTAACTTAATTAGGGAGAAGAAAAGTGAATAAGAATAAAACTATTGAATATAAAATGGTGCAGCCACTAATGAAAACAGGTGGGTGATTCCTTGGAAAAATTAAAAATAGAATTAGCGTATGATCCAACGATCGCTACTTCAAGCAGAAAATTGCTCAAACAGGTATCTGTACACCCATGTTCATGATGGCAATATTCACCGTAACCAAATGTGGAGGCAACCTAAGCATCCATCAAAAGATGAACAGATAGGGGTGCCTGGGTGGCTCAGTGGGTTAAAGCCTCTGCCTTCGGCTCAGGTCATGATCTCAGGGTCCTGGGATAGAGCCCTGCATCGGGCTCTCTGCTCAGCGGGGAGCCTGCTTCCTCCTCCTCTCTCTCTCTCTCTCTCTCTGCCTGCCTCTCTGACTACTTGTGATCTGTCAAATAAAAAAAAAAAAGATGAAAAACCAAATGTGCTAGGGACATACAATGTAATATTATTTAGCCTTAAAAAAGAAGGAAATTCGGACACATGCCACAGCATGGGATGGACCTTGAGCAATTAAGTGTAGTGCTTTAAGCCGGTCGCAAAAGGAGAGGTACTGGAAGATTCTGCTTGCATGAGATGCATAGAGTAGTCATGGTCATAGAGACAGAGAGCAGAATGGTGGAATGGTTGTCAGGGGCTCGGGAGTGGAGGGAATGCAGAGCTATTTTGCAATGAGTACAAAGGTACAGTTTGGGAAGATGAAAAAAGCTCTGAAGATGGATGATGGTGATTGTTGTGAAACAGTGTGAATGTACTTCATACCACAAAACTGGGCGCTTAAAAAAGGTTAAAACGGTAAATGTTATGTGTATTTTACCACACTGAAAAAAGAAATGTTTATTACACAAGAATTTAACACTATACAAGGCAGGGAGGCTTGAGAGGATTAAATGCTGTCTGGATGGGAGGGAACAGGTAGTGGGGGCACACTGTGGGCCAGCGAACTCCGTCCCTCCCTTCCTTATGTAATCCAGACTGCCCAAAAGCCCAGGGAGGTGAAAGTATTACACCTCATGTGATCAGAAAGTAAATTTATAGACTTAATTGACCATACAGTGTGTCATAAACACAATTTACCACAATCTTATAAATCAGTTCAAAAGTTTTAGCAGAGTTAGTGTGACCGAACCAGAATGAGTATTTGAGGAAAGGTAGAGATGCTGAAGAGAATGGAGATGGAGTTTTGTGTTTTTTTTTTTAAATTAATTACCCAGAGGAAAGTGCACCAATTTTTAAAAGTTTTATTGTTTTTTTATTCTAAAAATAACAAACAGTTATGCAGAACATTTAAAAAGTTAATGAAAGAAGGGAGCTCCTGGGTGGCTCAGTGGGTTAAGCATCTGGCTCTTGATTTTAGCTCATGATTTCAGGTCATGATCTCAGGATGGTGAGATCAAGGCCCATATGGGGGCTCTGCACTCAAGTGTGAAGTCTGCTTGAGATTCTCTCTCTCCCTCTTCTTCAGCCCTCTCCCTGCTCAACTGTGTGTGTATGTATATGCATACGCTCTCTATCTCTCTAAAATAAATAGTATTTAAAAAAAAACAATGAAAGAAGAAAATAAAAGCTATGCATGATCTCACCCCCAGAGATACATTGTAATTTTCAGTATCCATCCTCCCAGTCTCTTTCCTCTGGCTATATAGTTATTCCCTCAAATTGAAAATATAAACTATATGTATTTTTATATCCTGAGTTCTAAATCTTCATTTAATATATAAAGGAAACATTTTCCCACATCACTAAGTATTCTTTAAAACTTGCTTTGTAATGATTTGTCGTGATTTGCCATCCCATAGACAGGCACATATTTTATCAAAGCTCTCTTATTCAACACTTAGCGGGTTCGCATTTTTTCCTCTTTTAAGTAACACTGTAATGAGTACCCTTATATTATAAATCTTTGACCATATACCTGATTACTTCCCTAGAATAAGTTCCTATAATTATACCAAATGTTTTAAAGCCACTGTCAGAGACCAATAAATTAAAAAAAAAAAAAAAAAAAAATATATATATATATATATCAATATATCAGTCCCGAGAGAACTCTAGTTTTAAGCCAACATGGCAAGTATACTATTTTATATAAAGCTGCAACTTTGGATTATGGTCTTAAAAATCATCTGTGCCTCT
Source organism: Mellivora capensis (assembly GCA_004024625.1). Taxonomy (NCBI): domain Eukaryota; kingdom Metazoa; phylum Chordata; class Mammalia; order Carnivora; family Mustelidae; genus Mellivora; species Mellivora capensis. Next base: position 151,000 of record PISX010001437.1, on the reverse strand, counting down.
TTGGCCTCTGAGAGTTCAGATAAATGTATACATAATGTATTTATAGTCAGCTAAATAAGTAATGGCTATAGAGTTCAGACCAGTAGATCAGTCTGTATTGTTTTATCTTGGCAGCTCGCGTTGCTTAGTTCGGAACAGGTATTCCACAAACATGTGTTGAATGGATGTCTGTTGAATGAAATCTTTCATAAATAAAGACACGCTCAGTGTGAACATGGGGACCTAAAATTGAAAATGTGAAATGATCGTGCTTTCCCTCCGGGGTGTGATTCACAGGCCCAGATGGCTTCGTGCAGGATTTAGGGAGAAGCGCCAGGGTGTCAGGATGGCAGTCTGGGGGGGGGCGGTCTCAGCGGAGCTCGAGCAAATCCTCCGCGCAGGGTCTGCCACAGCAGCTGCTCCCGGAGAGCCCGGCTTCTCTGGCGAGCAGCAGCAGCAGCAGCAACGTGGGTGGCCCCAGTTTCTCGGCCTTCCTCCAGTTGTGCGCACACAGCCTACGTTACTCCTGTCTGGTTTGTGTCACTAGAGCCCTGGGGACGGCAGGAAATCTTCCCCGAAGTGTAAAACTGCCCTTTGACTGAAAGAATTTTCAGAATGGCAGCGTACATGGAGGTGACTAGAGATTCCAGAAGAGATACCCAGAAACGGCAAAATATGAAACCAAGGAGTGGGGTTTGGCATCCTAAATCATGGGGGGGCTGTCCTTCAAAGAGGGCTCCGTGTTCTGCAAGCTGCTGCCTCACAGAACCTCCACACGCAAGCTTCTCGCAGTTTCCAGAGCTCACTTCCATGAGGAAGTTTTCCGTCCTGTAGTTGGGCAAGAGAATGTGACCGGGAAGCCCAGTATGGTGCAGACGAGGCCCCGGTGGATGGTGGAAGGGAAACCGAGTGGGGATCAAGGGAAACTGAGACTCGGTTTTGAGCTTCTCTAAGTGACCTGGGTCGAGTCCCTGAACTCGTTCATTCACTCAATGAACATTCCAGTGTGCTACCTACTAGAGTATCGCCAATGAAAGGAAATGTAACACAAGCCACGTGTGTAATTTAAATTTCTAGCAATGACTTTTAAAGAAGTAAAAAACAGGTGACATTAATGTTCCTGTGTTTTATTGAACCCAGTATGTTAATTTTTGAAAGATTTTATTTATTTGTCAGACAGAAAGAGCACAAACAGGGGAGCAGCAGGCAGAGGAAGAAGCAGGCTCCCCACTGAACAAGGAGCTAGACACGGGGCTCAATCCTAGGATTCTGGGATCATGACCTGAGCCAAAGGCAGCTGCTTAACTGACTGAGCCACCCAGGCGCCCCTACTGAACCCAGTATATTCAAAATGTTACCACTGTATCATGCAACAATATAAAAAATTATTCATGAGATTTTTTTCTTTTTACTTTTTTTTTTGCATATCAGGTCTTCAGAATCCCATATATGTTTTACATTTGAGGGCACATCTCAATTTAGATGCTAAGTTTTCACTGGAAATAGTCATTCTGTACCTAGATCTCATCAGCTTTGCAGCTGAAGAAGTAGATTCACACATCTGAGTTGTTCCAAGCATACTTAAAAGTTTTCCAATAACTGAATTAGATTTTAAACTCAAATTAATTAAAATCTAATGAAATTAGAAGTTCAGTTGCTCAGTCTCCTTTGCCACACCTCAAATGCTCAGTCACTGTATGTGTGGCTAGTGGCTACTATATTAGACGGCATACTTTTAGTATTCAGGATGCAGACTTGCTTAAGACATTGAACTCTGTCCTCTAGATTTCAATCCAGTAGGGACTTTGGCAAAAAAGCTAATAATTACAATATAAGAAACCCTGTTGTCTAAAGCAGCTGGGTCTAGAGATTGTTTGGTTTACTTTGAGCCAGCCTAGTTAAGGAGGAGAGTCGTAAAAAGGGTACCTCACTTTAACATACTTTAAACTTAAAACATATAAAAGTACATTCATTCACCAATTTAATGGGGGTATGGCCAAGAGGATTTCTCTGAATAAGGATTTACTGGCTGGAGTTTTGAGTTATCTCTCTTGCATAAGTCAGATCCATTTTGCAGATATAATAATTTTCAAGAAACGGGGAAAAAATTCAGAGTTGTAAATGAAGGCCAAGGTCAGGGGCTGTAGGTTATAGCAAAGGAAGAAACTGGCTGCAGCCCCCGGAGAGGTCACACGAGCAGGCACTGTTAGCACTGGCGAATGTGGCAGACGCCGTTCGCTGTCTACTTCTCTATCACCACCACTCCCTCCTCTGCCAAAAAGAAGCCTGGTTTTATTCAGAAAGTGAGGAGAGATCCCTGATCTCATGGAAGCTGGCCGTCTACCCCAGGCTGAGGGGAATGAATCATGGATGGCTTAAATCTTTGCCAGTAATTCACTAGAGGTAAGCATATGATTCAATTCTGGCCAATGAGATTTCAGGGAAAAGGGCTGGAGAGTCCGCCAGACTTTTCTTCTTAGAGGGGAAGACAGAGCCTCGAAAAAAGAGAAATGTCCTTGGCCTTCACCCTTTTCTTCACGCTTGAAATGCAGTTCTATGGGAATTGCAGCCACCATCTTGTGACCACGGGGAAATTAGCCTTAGGACGTACAAAAAATTCCACTGCAATTGGCAGAGTGAAGGAAATGGCTTGGGCCCCACACGATGTATGTGGGAAGTTATAGTAACCGCGGACTTCTTGTTTTGTGAGATAATTAAACTTCTTTATTGATAAAAGCACTGTTAACCAAGCTTTTTATTATGGAAGGTGACTGCATCCTAAGCCTGTCTGTTCATTTTCCAGTTTACAGAACACACCTTCCAGATACATACCACGATAAAGATACCACACAGCCTCTGAAACACACCACGACCGGCCAGTCACCCCAACACCCAGAAACCAGATGTTTGTCATTGAGTCTTCTTTTTCTTCTCTCGTTTTGGGAAAACAGCAAACATGTCCTTTGTTGGTTGGAACTTGAGGCAGCTCTTCCACAGTTTGTCATATGGAATGAGAACCCACTGAACCATCGCTAAGCATGATTCCTCCTTTCCTTTACAGTCTTACCTCTTCATGAAGGTCCCTTGCGGCTTCCACTCTCCATTAACCCTCTGTGATTCCCTCCAGTCCCAGGGGTGTTTCCTCATGAGGATACATAGTACTTATCCAGTTGGCACTTAATCATATTCTCTTGCAGCACCTTCTGTTTCTTTACCCTAACTTCTCTTTTCTGTGTCTAACTGTCTTGAGGGCCCATACAATGTGGTACACTTCTTTTTTAAAATGTTTTATTTTTTATTTTATTTTATTTTTTATTTTTTAAAGAACATATTTATTTATTTGACAGAGAGATACACAGGGTGAGAGGGAACACAAGCAGGGGGTGTGGGAAAGGGAGAAGCAGACTTCCCGCCGAGCAGGGCTCAATCCCAGGGTCCTGGGATCATGACCCTAGCTGAAGGCAGATGCTTAATCGACTGAGCCACCCAGGCATCCTTTTTATCTTCCATGGCATCTAGCACCAGGCAGGCACTTGGATGGTATTCAGAATATCTGTAAAATAGTCCAGTGAAGGAATGAAAGAATACGACTAGATCGTCTCACTCTTTTGATCATGGAATGGTCTTTACCTTAGATAATATTAGGCAGCTGTGACTTCATGGTCTGGATTATTACAACTGCATATTATAAGATCTGAGTCTGACACAGGTTCTTGCGCTCAACACCAATCTTTGACTCGGTATTTTCCCCTATTTCTTAAGACCCTTACCAGTTTTGGGGTTCATGATCCTCTTTACCACTTGACTGATGTTTTATTTTTCCCGTATATTTCTTTTATTCAGATTGCAAAGACCTTAATTGAACCACTTTCCATTCCTTTCCTGAAACTTCTCTCTTCCCACATTTTTGCCACCTAGGGACAAGAATCCTTCCAATACTCCTTGTGACTTATGTTCTACCACCCCTTTCATCTCCCAAACATGACAGCCTCTGAAGGCCTGAACAGAGGGGAAAATCCTGGCCGTGGCATCTAGAGTTGGTTTGGGATGGAACCAAAGTGACTGTGGGGTGTTCTGTTTGGGACAGCCAAGCCCTGAAACAGCTAAGTCCCGGGGAGTGCTGGAAGTACAGACACAGGAAGCCAAGGGCCAGCACCAGTTTCTGGAGGCAAACACAGGGGTCAAAGGCTCTGCGGAAGTTGGAATGAAATGGACGCAGGCTGGAATAGGAGCAAGGAGGGTCCTGGGTGTTTCCAAGAAGAGCTGGAGTGCCCTCACTTCCCGTTATCCGTTAGAAGCCACATGGCACACGCAAAAGAAAGGGGACACTTCCTTTTTATCCCTTTTTCATTTCCCAGCCCCTCATCTTTATAGTTATTTCGTCTGGCTCTTGTATGTAGTCAACAAAGTGAATGCCCTCCATATCTATCCTCTGAGGACTAGGGCGGCCCAGCATCAGCTGGCTCCTTGCCAGGCTGCCACAAGTTTGCCACCGAAGGACCCTGTCAGTTGGCACCCTTCCAAGGACTCCAGTAGGTTGGTGGTTTCCCTAGGCTGCCTGCTCTCTGGAGTGCTTCTGACATGCCTTGTCTCAGCAGGAAGTAGATGAGGAGGGGGAGAAAAAAATGAAAGGCAATAAAATGTGGACAGCAAAATGCTAGTGTAAGAGGCTACTTAGAAAAACAAACAGATCTATATCTAGTCCTAGAACAGCAGCAATGTCCAGAGGGCAGCCAAAAGCCCAGTGGAGCAAGTAAAAGATAACAGATAGCAAGCAGCAGGCGGCAACTGACAGATTTCTCAGAGCAGGCAGGAGGTCGGCTGAGCAGTTACACAGGGATGAAGCAGGGGCCCACAGAGCGATGAGAGGAGATGGGAAAAAGGCCAACAAAGACTTAGGGGGAGGTGGAGCAGCAGAGGGAAACGTGAATAAAGCTTCCTATTTGTCATAGATTCCAGATAAAGTTCCAGATCCAAAAGACAGATTGGGTCATCTAGGAGGAAGGGAGGACGAGAGGAATGGATCTTTCCATACAATTGCTTAGAAAACTTCTAAGCAATTGTTCCTTTTTACAAAGATGAGCTCAATATGAGATCACCGGCGACCTTGTCACTGCCACCCGCAGCTGCCATAGTCAAGGAGGAAGGGTGAGGACTTCTAGAATGTCTAGGCCTGCCTCGACTTACTGGAGGACTCCCTGAGGCCTGAGCCTACTGTTCCTGGTGTCCTGGGCCACACTGACTATTGCAGTGATAGAGCGAGGAGGCAGGGACAAGGGAGAATTCTAGTTCCCGAGGGCCCCCTGGAAGACCTTCATCTGGAAGGCAGAGTTTCCCTTGCTGGAGAGTCCATCTAAGCCTAGAGCTTGCCGTCCAGGGGGACATTGTGATTGCTTTGGTGGGATAAGATAAGGGTGCTGGCACCCTCGTACCAGGAAACCTCTGCAAAGCCAAGGGATTGTTGAGGTATGCAAGGCTCAGCACTTCTTTGGCATTTAGCCTCCCTCCCCTCCCTTGACCTTCTGCCACATCCTCTGGCCCATTTCCAATCCTGGATCATTTCCATGATCCACTTTCCCCACCTCGCTCTGGAGCCCTCCGAGCCCAGCACATGACCTGGTCTGCCAGGTGCCCATCTGCCTGGGCGCTTACAGACCATACAGGCCTTCTAAGGTTTCTCATCTGTTTCTGAACACACTTGCCACCTACTTTCTTTACTCCCTGCCCTCAAATGAGCTTGATTTTAATAAAAAAGAGTTCCTACTACTTCTACCCCTCCTTCTTCAACACACACACACACCCCGCTGGGACCTTTACCTGTCTCTGTCCTTTGATCCTCTACCCTCCCATTGACTGCCAGGAATCTTCTCTTTCCTCAAGCTCCAGCCTCACCTCCGCTCCTGCCCCTGCTCTGGTCAGCAGCTGACATCACCTCTACTTAAGGAATTGGGTCATCTGATATCCTCTGCTTTTCAGAGGCTTGTGACTTTCTTCCTTCTCTTTCCTTGGTTCCTAGCCACAGAAGACTCCTGGCTCTCACAGTCACTCATTGCCCCAAACTCCTATATTCCTCATCAGTCCCTCTGCTCTTCTCATCTGCATGAAAGGTACTCAACCCTAGCTGTGCCTCAGATCACTGGAGGTGCCTTAAAAAAGAATACAGATAGACTCAAAACAATTGAAAACAGGGTCTTAAAGAAATATGACCCTGATGGTCGCAGCCACATTATTTACAATCGTGTAAAGGTGGAAGCTTCCCAGGTGTCCATCCATGGATGAATGGATAAAGGAAACCTGCTGTAGGCATACAGTGGACTTTCACCCAGCCTGTAACAGGAAGGATGTTCTGGGCTATGCACAGCTCAAGTGGACATTGAGGTATTTTGCTATATAGTATGAGTCAGTCACAAAAGGAGAAATACGATATGATTCTGCTTATCTGGTACTGAGAGCAGTCAAATTCATAGAGACAGACAGTGAAAGGGTGGGGGCCGGGGGCTGGGAGGAGACTTAGGGTTTGAGTTTCGGTTTTGCAGGAGGAAAAAAAATTCCGGTTGCACAACGATGTGAATGTACTCGATGCTAGAGAACTATACACTTAAAAATGGGTAAGATGGGGCGAAAATGGTTAAAATGGTAAATTTTATATTTTGTATGTTTCACAGCAATTAAAAAAAAAAAAAAGGTACTAAAAAGGATGCTCTTTCTTCACCTAGCTCCCCGCATCGGAATCCCCAGAGTGGAGAATACTTTTCAGTCCTCTGCTGGACAGCAGCTCTGTCCCAGGCAGACCTGCAGCACAGACCACTGTCCCCTCCTTCCCCTCCTCCCCGCCTTGAGAAGCTCAGGGCCTTGTGAAGGGAAGGCAGGCTCTCTGTAGAGCTGCAGGAAAAATGAGTGCAGAGGCTGTGGGAAACACTAGCATAGCTCTCAGCCCTGGACTCAGAAGGGAGAAGAAAAGTGGGCAGCCCTGAGTTATGTCTACCTGCCAACGCCTCCAGCCTCCGCTCTTTCACTCACTCCTTGCTCGGGGGCTGTCCCCTCACTCTACTGAGACATTTGATGGGTTTAATTGCCCCTATGGTTCCCTCCACCCCTCAGGCATATACTCATCTGGTTGAAGGTTTATAGCGAAGGTTTATCCTAATTGCCAAGTACTGGGGCACAGTCCATACCGCAGAGGTAATGGCATGGGTTTAGCCAGCCTTGTTCCATCTCTCTCCTGGGTGCTCTTCCTTCCCACCCTCCCTCCCTGTGAGGTGGTGGCCCTGAGCCCAGGTTCTGGCACAGAGGTGTGCAGAGAAGTGATGCAGGCCAATCCTAAGGCAGACCCTCGAAACTCCCCAGTCCCCATGCTCCAACTCCCTCCCCCTTTTTCTCGGCAACAAGTACAACAACCACAGAGAAGGGTATCCTGACCAGCAGGTCTCCGTGAGGGAAAAACAAATCTTTATTGGGTTAAACCAACTGAGAATTTGGGTGTTGTTGTTGTTTTTTCTGTTATAGCTGCTGGCTTTAAATACCCAAGTAATTCTCCATTCATGCAATCAACACTTTTCTAGCACTGACTGTTGTGCCTGGAAACGTTGCTGTGAGTATCCTCACCAACACCCCCCCCCCCCATTTTCTTTTCAGAATCCAGCATCCTCCTGAGATTTGCTCTCTCTGCGTTGTGATCACATGGCTTTCTGTTGCATTTCCTCTTATGTCCATGGTGTTTTCATTTTCTTCCTCCCTCATTAAAAAAAAAAAGTGCACTTCCAAGCATTTTGCCCTTGGTGTCTCTCCTTGTCTAACTCTTGAGGGTCGGGCAAGGTGAGGGAGCAGGAGTGGGTTTGGAGAACTTCCTACAACGATGCAGATATGACATCAGGGAAAGGAGAGGGGAAAGGAGGAGGATCTGGTAGGAAGTGCCCCAGGGTGCCAGGCAGCTCCAGAAAAGGGGCTGGTCAGGCTGAAGAGCTCCAGAGCAAAGAGTACCTGTTGGACGACTCCTCTGCGCTGGCTGGGGAGCAGCGTGCAGAGCAGCGTGGGGACCAAACCTGGCATGGATCCTGGAGGGGCAGCAGCTGGAGGCTGTCAGCTCCCGTAAGCCTCACATCTGGTTCTCTGGAGGGAGACCAAGGGTGCATTCCCCCACTGCAATATCCATCCCCTTCTTATCTTTTGTTCACACTATTTTTCCTCTTAGAAGCTCCAGCGTGTCCACAACTGCTTGACATCCTGGGAGGGTCAAGTGCAAGACAGACCATCTGGGAGCGCATACTTGGGATATGTGGCTCAGTCAATCTTGACCCACTTTGTGAAGTTGTTCTCCCCCTCCACGGGCCCGCATCCTGTCACGGTCGTGCTCCTGTGACCATCTCTGCACTTACCAGATTCGGGGTGTTTTTTGAGTCTATTTTTCCCAATGGTTTGCGAGCATTACTACACATATTTGTCTTTGCCTCCCTGGGGCGTGATACTGTATGAGATAGACGGTAGGTGCTCGGTGGTTGGTTGGGCGAATTATACAGAACTAGTTATTGGGCTGACAATAGAAGGTGTGGAAAACTGAATAAGCTGGGAGCTAAGGAACTGTTCCAGCCCCAGCTCCAACACCAACCGTGAACTTGGGCAAGTTCCTTAACATCTTTGACCCTCATCCTCTTGTCGACAAACAAGGAAGCGACTTAAAATTTCTACTTGAAAGCAGGCATTTCACCTGGGACAACTCAAGGGCAGTTACATGTCCACCCCAAGGCCAAGGTTATTGTGAACATCAGCAAAGGCCTCAGATTTGAAAGCACGAGGCAAACTCTAAAGCTCTGTAAGAATAGAAGACGTGGACGTCTTCACCGCCTTTGCACACACAGACTCCAAATCTTTATTTCAGTCTTGGCCTATGTCCCAAGTTCCAGGCTGGCGCACCCAATCAAAGACACCCTGTGTTCACAGCAAACTTGTAAGCAAATGTCTTATTCCAGTATTTAGTTCTCTCCATAGCAGGCCCTACCCTTCTTTCCTGGCCGCATCTTACAGGACTTCCCTCTAAGGCAGATCCTTCCCGGGGTCAGAAAGGCCCAATTCCGTGAGCAAACCTGAGCCTACACAGACTGAACTTTCGCTGACAATTGCCTCCATTGGGAAGCCTCCATCCCTCTCTGCCTACAGAGATCTCGGCACACTTACAAGCCCATCTCCGACCCCACTGCCAGGAAGTCTTTTGTGCCCACCGCCACCAAAGTGGTCCCTCTTTGAGTCTTCCTTCTACTACTCCGCTAGTAGTACTGTTAGTACTACTAATACCACTGCTAAGGTTCACATCTAGTTAAAGGGTGGCCTGGGTTGGTATCCCTTGGTTCTACCATGTACTAGATGTGTGACCTTGGGAGAAAATTCATCAATCTCTCTGTATTTGAGTTTCCTCATCTATAAAATGGGCACTGCTTCACCCACCTCACAGGGCTCTTAAGAAGAGCAAATGCAATAATGCAGGCAATCAACTTAGTATTGTGGCCACGATTCCCATAACGACCCTAAGGAGGAGGTGTTGCCATGTTTTCCGTTTTATAGAGCAGAAAACAGCAGTCTGCACTTGGATGGGGCGTTTAACTAACGGGGTATTTTCCCGTGGCATGGTCAACTTCTCTGAGTTCTGAATAGGCTCAGTTACCCCACTAGTAGGTTTACCTGTATTACCTTAGTTATTTCTCCCAACAAGCCAAGCCCCCCATGTTTTATAAACAAGGCGGAAAAGGCCCAGAAAGTAAGGCATTTTGCCCTAAGGTCATAAATGTAGTTAGAGTCTATAGGTTCCAAATTCAAATCCAAATTCTGTATGTTGGTATTCTAACACCCCATCTCCTTAGTCTGTGTACGTCTGACCAACCAGATCGTGGGTGAGCTGAGGGCAGTGTCTGTCAACACTCCTATCTCCCAACCCTACACAAGTATTCAATTGGCACATTTTGATTGATTGATTAGTTCCTTCCACACTGAATGAATACTACAAGCTCAGACAGAAAGAAAGGAAAAGCTCGGATCCTAAGTAGGAAATACTATTATAGTAATACTAAATTATAGTATACCTATTCCCACATATAGAGTATAAGCTATATTACAGCACAGCACAGAGCGAGAGCACAGCAGAAGGAACTGTGGACTGATCCATTCAGTACCCATCAAAAACACCATGTACACATGCCCGAAACAAAACAACCCCAGAAAACATTCCGTATAGTGGTGGCCTAGCTGGAAACATTAGATTAGCAAGCAAAATGTTCAGAAGAGGCCTTCCCTTACCCTCTGTGGATTGCAAAATGCTGTAAACAGATCTCTAGCAATGTTTTTGACTGCAGATCCAGGACAAAGAGACTGCCAGGGAGACAGCTGCCTCCTCTTCTGACTCTTACTCATTACTGAGCACTTCTCCCCTCCAGACCACAGCAGCAGCAGGAGTCAATAACCCTCCACCAGAGGAGGCCTGGAGGGTAGCTGAAGTGTGAACCCTGATGTGGGGGGCGGGGGAGGGGGTGCTATGTACCAGCAGGCACTCAGCATGAGCTCCCTGGTGGGATCCTCACTGCTCCCTCCAGATGACCATTTGAACCCCTGCCCTCCCCACTTGCCCTGATGGCCTTAACCTCATTGAGAAAATTGGAGCTTCATCCTCCCAGCACCACGATCTGAAACCGAACTGATTCTGTCTCTTATCTTCCCCTTATTCCCTTCTTACCGCAGAGGAAGAGCGCTTCCCATGATCAAAGGCAATCCCTCCTTTTGGGTCCCAAAGCCATCCATCCCCTCTAGCTCTCCCAAGGACTTTGCTCCTCTGTTCCCTCCTTCTTCTGTCACTATTCTCTCCCTCTTTGGTGAATCATTCTTATTGACATAACAATATGCTTTAGGTCTCCTACATTTACCAACAAACAAAAGTCTTGGCACCACATCCTTCTGTTGCTGCTGCCTTCATTCCCTAAGGTTATTTGCATGTGTCCACATCTTTTCTCCCCTATTCACTCATTCCCCCCTATTTTTTTTAACTTAATATACATAAAAATAATAAAAATATCACCAGTATTCGAGGTTCTTATGTACACCTCTCATAGTCAGTCCCCCTGCATCTCCTCCAAAATTAGCCCTATCTGAATTTTGTTTTTATTATTCCCTTGGTTTTCTTTCTTTTTTTTTTTTAAAAGATTTTATTTATTTATTTGACAGAGAGAGAGATCACAAGTAGGCAGAGAGGCAGGCAGAGAAAGAGAAGGAAGCAGGCTCCCCACTGAGCAGAAAACCCGATGCGGGACTCGATCCCAGGACTCTGAGATCATGACCTGAGCCGAAGGCAGAGGCTTTAACCCACTGAGCCACCCAGGCGCCCCTTCCCTTGGTTTTCTTAATCAGATATACTGCTAAATAATTTATATACAGTAAAATGCACATAACCTAAGAGTACAATTGAATGAATTGTGCTAAATATATTATATATATATATATATAATATATATATATATATTATATATATATAATATATCATATCATATATATCATATAAACACCACCATAGCCATAATCTAGCACATTTCTTTCACCCCCCAAATTCTCTTGCCCCTTTGTAGTCCATCTCTACCCACCCTGATTTCTGTGATTGTAGCCTAAACTTTTCTAGAATTTTATATACATGGAATCACATAATACAGAGTTTTTGCTTGATTTCTTGCAGTTAGCATAATACTTTTGAGATTTATCCCTGTTGTTATATATATATCAATAGTTCATTCCTTAAGGTGAATAGTAATCCATTATATGGATATACCACAATGTCTTTATCCATTCACCAGTTGAGGAACATTTGTGTTGCTTTCAGGTTTTGGCTATTATGACTAAGACTGCTTTGAACACTTAATTACAGGTCTTTCTGTAAATATATGTTGTTATTTCTCTTGGATAAATACCAGGAATGGGATTGCTAGGTTCTATGGAAAGTGTATATTTAACTTTAGAAAAAACTGCCAAGCTTTTTCCAAAGTGGTTGCACATTTTTTCATCCCCACCTGTAACGTATGAGAATTCCAGTTGGTTCTTATTCTCATTAACACTTGGTATGGTTGGTCTTTTTAACTCCAGACATTCTAGTATGCAGTGGTATCTCATTGTGCTTTTAATTAGCATTTCTCTATTGACTAGTGATGTTGAGTCTCTTTTTATGTGTTTGTCATCCGTTTATTTTCTTTGGTGAAATATCTTTTCCTATTGCTTGCTCAATTTTTAAATTAGGTGTTTGTCCTCTTACCAAGTTTTAAGCATTCTTTGTATATTCTGGGTGCAAGTCTTTTACCAGATGCATGTTTTGCAAAATTTTCCCCCAGTTGGTGGCTTGCATCTCCATTTTCTTAACAATGTCTTTCAAAGAATAAATGGTTTCAATTTTGATGAAATCCAGTTTATTAATTTTTTTCTTTTATTGTTTGTTATACTTTTTGTGTCCCATCCAAAAAAAAAAATCTTTGTTATTACAAAGTCATTAAGATCTTCACCTAAGACCTTTTCCACTATAATTTTAATAGTTTTAGCTCTTACGTTTAGGTCTATGATACATTTCAAGTCACTTTTCGTGTATGATATCATGTATGGGCCAATTGATGTAGTGCTATTTATTAAAAAGACTATCCTTTCCCCATTGAAATACCTTAGCATGTTTGTCAAAAGTCAATTGATCATATATGAGTAGGTCTATTTTTGGAGTGGATCTACTCTCTTCTGCTGACCTAGGTGTGTCTCCTTGTGCTAAAATCACACTAGTTGTGTAATATGTCTTGGGAGTCTTGTAGAGTAAGTTTCTTTTACTTTTTCAAAATTATTTGACTATTTTGGGTCCATTCCATTTCCATATGAGTCTTAAAATCAACTTGTCGATTTCTATTTTTAAAAAGCCTGCTTGGAGGTTCTACTTTCTGTAATGGTGGCATGAAGAGGAGGTAGAGAAATTCCCCTCTATAACAAACTAATATAAAATGGAACAAAATTATTAACGACAATGATTTCATAGCACTGGAAAATGACCAAAGTTGGGAAACAAGAAGTTTTATTCATGAGAACCATACCAAACAAAAAGAATGAGTTTATGGCCTTCCTGCTAGAGGCATTCCCATGTACCCACCCCATGTCAAGTAGCAAAAACATAGTCTTATCAGCTGGATAAAGTGGTTGTCTTGGTTTGGGGGAATGGTAGAATAGTAAGTAAGGATGGGGACATTTTAGAAGTATGAGAGTTCTAGAAGGACTGACGTAATAAAATTTTCGCAGAGCTCTGGAGTGCTATATTACATGTGCACTCTAAAGAACCCAGTGAAAATGGAAAGTCTGGGGAGACTTGTGACTTTGCTCTACCTTTAAATGTGTTCTTCAGTCTACACACAATTCAGCAGAGAGTGAACGCCTTGTTGACTTTAGGTATATGAGCATAAACCAGTACCCAAATCATGGACTTACCAATAAACTATGTTTGTATAGGGTAGACCTTAGGGAGCCAAGCATTCCTCCTCTAGGAGAAAAGAAAACAAAACTGAGCAGAGATGCCAATGACTGTATACTCTGGTGGAGGCAGTTTTTACAATTTTGAGTGCAGATGAATTAGTTACCTACTGAAAAACCCAACAATCATAAGAAGAATAAAACAGATCCCAAAATCACTAAACAGATTATTAACATTTGCTTTTTAACCAAAAGTATTATTTGATACACAAAGAAACTGAAAAGGGCGACCCATACACAGAAATAAAAATCAGTTAATGAAAACTGATTCCAAATGGTCCCAGATGTTAGATTTAGCACAAAAAGTTTTCAAAGCAGCTATAAATTCATCCAAAGAATTTTTTAAAATGTATATATTTAAATAAATAAGGGAAAATATGCTAGTAATGAGTGAACAAGTAAGAAACCTCACCAGAGAAACAGATCCTATTAAAAAAAGATCCAGATGGAACTTCTAGAGCTGGGAAGTATTAAACTGAAATGAAAAATGTTATTAGAGGAGCTCAACAGAAGATTTGAACTGGCAGAGGAAAGTCCGTGAGCTTAAAGATAGATCAATAGAAATTATGCGTCTGAAGAACAGAGAGAAAGAAGATTAAAGAAAAAGGAACAGAATCTCACGAAACAGTTCATCTTACATGTAGTTGAAATTCCACAAAGGAAGGAAAAAGAAAGTGGCAGGAAGCATATCAAAATGAATAAAGAATGAAAACAGTACAATTAATGGTTGACTCCTTGTCAGAGACAACAGAAGCCAGAAAACACTGGAATGATGATTCAGATGTTAAAAGAAAAATCTGTCAACCAAGAATTCTATATCCAAACTGTTTTTCAGAAATGAGGAAAAAATAGATAATTCCAAGTAAACAAACTGATGAAACTTGTTGCTTACATATCTGCACCATCAAAAATGTTAGAGGAAGTTCACTAAGCTAAAGGAACATGACACCAGATGGTAACTCAGATTCACAGGAAGATAGTGGAAAACACTGGAATTGGGAAATATGAGCATAAATATGAAAGATTACACTTGAAACACACTTTTAAAATATGTATTTTTTAAATTCTCTTTAATTTCTTTAAAAGGTATATAAATCTTTAAGGCAAACATTATATACTTTATTATGGGGTTTACAACATATGTGCATGTCATATGACAACAGTACAGAAAGAATAGAAATGCCACTAGGCTGGTGATAAATTCCTGTATTCTAGCAGAAGTTTATCAGTATGTACTTGAGGTAGATTGGTGTAAGTTAAAGATACATATTATATCTTTTAGAGGAACCACTAAAAAATTAGGCAAAGAAATATAGCAATCAAGTTAACAGATGAATTTAAATGGAATACAAAAAATAAGTTTTTAAGCATGAAAAAAGTAGTAAAGAAAGGAGAGTGGCAATGATAAAAAAAAAAAAAAGATGAGGTAAATAGAAAAAACCCCAGCAAAATGGCCTACCTCATCCAACCACACTGATGATTACATTAATACATGGGACTAAACACTCCAAAATTCAGAGAGTGTCAAACCATATTCTAAAGAGCAAGATTCAACAGACATTTTCTGCCGGAGATGCATTTTAAATGCAATGACACAAATACTACCCTGTGTCTTCTTCATTTTGGCTATTACATTTTTCATCTCTAGAAGTTCCACTTGGGTCTTTTTCATGTCTTCACATTCTCTGTTCACTATGTCTGTATTTTCTCCCACTTTTTGAACACTCACAGCACATTTATATTAGCTCTCTTCATGCCCTTATCTACTAGTTCAGTTGTTGGTATCATTTCTGTATCTTTTTCTATGGATTGGTTTTGTCTAGGGTATGGGTCATTATGTTCATCGTGTTCCTCCCATCTTTGCATGCCTCCTGGTTATTTATTTTTATCAAATGTGGGACATCATAAATTTATGTTGCTGGTTGCTAGATTTGCTTATTTTCCTTTAAATCGTGGTGGTGGTGGTGGTGGAGGTTGTTTTCTGACACACAGTTAATTTATTTAGATCATACTTGGATCCTTTCAAGCTTGCTTTAAGCTTTGTTATTTGGGGGTCCATACCAGCCTTTAGTCAGATCTGAAGCCCACTGCTAAGGTGTTTGACTTCTAAGGTTCCTACCTGGTGCCCGATACATAATGAGAACTTTTTACTCTAACTTGCAGGAACAAGAACTTTTCCCAGTCCTGTGTGAGACCCATGCCTTTCTAATGGGCACTTCCCTGACCTTGGGTAAGCCCATCTCACCAAGTGTGGATAAGTACTCAGCCAAAGACCTGAAGGTGACCCCTCCACAGATCTCCGCAGCTCGCCTTTTGTATGCTTTCCTCCTCTGCAGTACACTACCACACAAACTGTGGCTGCCTTGCTTTGCTTTAACTCCTGTCTGTTTTGTTCACTCAGCAAGATCACTAGACTCTGTTTGGGTTCCCCCTTCCTGCACTACAACCTGGAAACTCCTTCCGGGGGGATCAGCTGGTCCAATGACAGAGCTCACCTTGTTTGTTTTCCTTCGCTCAGGCATTCGAGTTCTGTTCTACTGTTCAATTTCTAAAAACCATTGTTTCCTATAATCTAGTTTCCTAGTTAAGGCAGAAGGCTAAGTTTACTCTCTGTTCCCGTATCTTGGCTAGAAGCAGAAGGCTCGGTTTCCTTGCTTTTTGAAAATACTTTTACAATATAATATGTATCCAGAAAAAAATATTTTTAAATTGTGGGTATTCCAAGATAATTTTAAATGCATTGTAAATAATACCACAAGCTGTTTTTTAAAAAGTGATTTGTTTTTGGGGTGCCTGGGTGGCTCAGTGGGTTAAAGCCTCTGCCTTCGGCTCGGGTCATGATCCCAGGGTCCTGGGATCGAGCCCTGAGTCCGGGCCTCTGCTCGGCGGGGAGCCTTCTTCCCCTCCTCTCTCTGCCTGTCTCTCTGCCTACTTGTGATCTCTGTCAAATAAATCAATAAAATCTTAAAAAAAATGATTTGTTTTCCCCATTCAAAGTAATGTTTAGAAGATTCATCTCCGTTGGTCCATGTAGCTACAATTCATTCATTTTTGGTGCTTATAACATTGCATTATATGACTATCCCAAGACTGACTTTTCTTTTCTTTTGTCAGTGTTGGGATTGTTTTAATTTTGTGCTATCACGAGCAAAGGTCAGTGCCACTAGGAATATTCTTAGATGTGTCTTCTAGTAGACCCATGTAAGAACTTCTCTAGGATATAAACCCAAAGTGGAATTACTGGATTTGGGGGTAGTTAATATCCACTTTTTAGGATAATGCCCTCCTTTTCATTGTCCAATCTACTAGGCTACATTTAGTTTCTCAACCCCTCTTTACCAACTCAGGGCCTTGCACAAATCATTTCCCTTACCTAAAACACTTTTTCCACTTGCCACTTTGAAGTCTTTAGATGTCAGCCTAAACACCACCTCTGCAGAGAACCCACTGACCATCCACCTGAAAACAGGTTTCTCTCCTCATTCTCTATCCTAGCATCTGGTTCACTTAGCATCTCTCTCCCTCCCAGGGCTAGAAGGTTCACGAAGGCACAAGCAGGGTCTATCTTGTTGAACATTGTTCATATAGAGTACCTAGCTCAAGGCCTGGGATGTAGTAGGTATTTTTAAAAAACGTTTTCTGGATGAATAAATACATAAGCAAAGCAATATAAGTCATTATCCTCTTTTTATTACCTTATTATTGTTTTATCATTATTCTATTATCTAATTATTGTTTTACAAATAAGGATATTGACATTCAGAAGAGTTATATAACATAGCAACATGACACAGATAGTGGTTGGAGAAGCCAGGATTTGACTGTGGGACATGGTTTTCAAGGCTTTGGATAATGCATTTACAATAACAGAATCCTCCCATAGCTGTGAAGGCAATCCCTTAGTTTCTGGGACTCCTCCAGTATCTAGTGTTCCAGACTTTGGGGAACTTCTTGAGCAGGAACTAACTAGAATTCACCCACAGGCTATTGGGGAACTCTTATTCTGCACACTAAACATAGGTACTCTATGAATTGCTGCCACATCATAGGAGAGTTTCAATGGAGGGGGGGAACAGGATTACAGGTATATATTTCAGTTAATTAAGCTGGTACTCATCCACTGACTTAAGATTAACCTTATCTGTGTTTTAAACATAAACTAGAATAAGTTATTGTAAGTTCCTTGAGTACAGGAACCATATCCTTGTATCAGTGTGTCCTGGATGTCTAGCAGAGTATCCAACTAATAGTGGGTGCTCAAATACATATTAAATAAGTAAAAAGTGGCAGAGGTTGGATCGTGAGAGGAAACACCATGTCACCTTAAAGGTAAATAATGCCACCGACATTATGTGCACAATTTTTCATATTATAAATGTAAATATATGGACATACATATGAATGAAGTAAAACAATAGCATTTCTGAAGACTATTACAAAAAATGAGCATTGTAAGTTATAATAAAATTAAGTTACATGACAAGCTAGCATATCCTGGCCACGAAGACTCTTGCAGGTGTGGCATTGTCAGTAGAATTCTCCCTTGTGGCAGGCTTCACTACAACCACGTATCGTATGCCCAGGTGCGTGTACATGCTCTCGTGCGCACACACAAATATACCAGAAAGAAAACCTAATAAATGCAATTCTGGTAGACACATGAAATAAATCTAAGGTATCAATGCAATGCCAGTTGTTTTTGTAGAAGGCTGTATGGCATCATGTTAAAAGTTCGGGGCATGAGCCTCAGTCTGGGTTCAAACCCAGTTCTGCCATTTAGTACTGTGAGAACTCAGCAAGGCCCAACTCTGAGCTTTAGTTTTCTCATCCGAAAAGTGAGGACAATAACATCTACTTTATAGGGTTATTGTTAAGGTTAAGTGACATCATAGGAGTATTGGAAACTAACTCTGACACATGTTAAATGCTTAATAAATGAGTTATTACTACCATCGTCATCATTGTATTGATAACTGGAGTAACACATTTTAATGGTCAGCTCATGGAATGGGAGATCTTTTGTTTTTATGACAGTACAGCAGTATTTTTTCTAAATACTGGATACAGCCTCCTTTTTCTACTCAAACAACAGATTGTTGTGGAGAACCTGGGTCACTGGACTGATCTGTGATGATAACAGTTCATGCCAGATGTATGAGAAAGATAAACAACAACATCAATGCCCATTCTAAGGTAAGAATACTGCGTCCTCATCGTGATGGAGCGTAAAGGGTCTTGAACAACAATCCAAACAAGAAAGACCTTGAACCAAGCTTGAGAGTGGGAGCAGAGCACAGGGGGAGAAAGCAGAGTGCACAAGTTTGAATTACAGCTCTATCCCATTACTTACGATTTTTGAAGCTAGATAGTTTCTTTATATACAAAGTGGGGATATACCTGCCTCTCAGACTTTTTTGTAGAATTAAATAGTATCATCCCTGCTAAATTGCCTAGTGCAATACCTGGCATAATGTAGACCCCCCCTCTTCCCCCAAAAAGTGATCTCCTTCCCAAATCTCTTGAGAGTTCTAGAGTCTCAGTGGAAGGAAGCTTTAAAAAAAAAAAAATCCTTTCTGAAAGTAAGAGGCCACTGGGTGGGAGTGGGAGTGGGAGAGTCTTGTCCCAGGCTCTGGAGCTCTTCCTGTTTTTCACAAAAGCATGAATTAAAGAAACAACAAATGGAGTAATGGCAAAGCAAGAGAAGTTGCTCTTTATTTTTCTTTGACTTCCATTCCTTGCCTTCCTAATGTACCTTCTTCACTGTAGCTGAGATGCTTCTAGAAAATGTCCAGGTAACTTGACCATATAAATTAAGAATTGAGCTTTGAAGCTTAGATAAAGCTAAGATAGGCTAAGATAAAGATAGAGGCAAAAATCTTCAGTGGTTACACATTTTTGTAAGGACGAGTAAATTCTGGGAAGGTTCATTTCTTCTTTCAACTCACAATTATTGAGTATCTATTATGTATTAGCAATTGTGCTAGATACTAGTGATACAGACATAATACTGTTCAACTTGTTTTCAGAAAAATCCTTTTCTTTTACCCTCAACCCCTGAAATGTGACTGCAAACAAGTATATTTACACAAAGACAAAACTCTTCCATACTGATCTATGACCATTGTCAGCCTTTATAATGATAGGAAGTCAAAGGGGGGAAATGCCAGAAAGTTACAGACAAAACAAATAAACAAGAAAGAGTGAGCCTCAGTCCCTGAAGCCTCTGCCCTCCACTTGCTCGAAGAGTGATCTTGGAGTCCTGGGCTCTGGGATGGAGCCCTGCATCTGGCTCCCTGCTCAGTGGGGAGTCTGCTTCTCCCTTTCCCTCTGCCTCTCCCCCACTACCCCCTGCTCATGCTCTCCCGCTTACTTTTTCTCAGATGAATAATACAATCTTTAAAAAAAAAAAAAAGTGAAATCACAGGAATAAAAACACAGCATAGGGAATATATTCAATGGTATTGTAATAGTGTTCTGTGGTGACAGATGGTCGCTACTCTTGTGGTGAGCAGAGCATAAGGTATAATCTTGTCACATAGCTGAAACTAATGTAATACTATATGTCAAATAGACTTCAATAAGAAAGAGAATTAAAATTTTTTTCCAAAAAAAGTGAAATTTTAATCTTGATAACTTCATTGATTTTTTTTTTCTTCATTGATTCTTTTAATCATTTCTAGGCAGTATCTGAGACATCTGCTTTTAGTCTTTTTATTTATAACAATTAAAGCAGACATGTCAATTCTTACAGTTTTCTTTTTGGTAACTAATATGAATTCAAGTGTTGTTTGGCTTGAGTGTGTTGAGATGCGTACAATTCTTTCTTTCTTTCTTTCTTTCTTTCTTTCTTTATTTATTTTTTACAATTCTTTATTTGTTATGCATGAATTCCACTCTGGATTTTCTTACATTCAAATTTATTTTACCCCATCTTTTGTAGTTATTTTATTTTATTTTTTTTAAAAGATTTTATTTATTTGAGAGAGAGGCAGTGAGAGAGCATGAGCGAGGAGAAGGTCAGAGGGAGAAGCAGACTCCCCGTGGAGCTGGGAGCCTGATGCGGGACTCGATCCTGGGTCTCCGGGATCATGACCTGAGCCGAAGGCAGTTGTCCAACCAACTGAGCCACCCAGGCGTCCCTTGTAGTTATTTTAAATTAATGTTTCCTTGCTATACCACTTGAACTGTTCTTAAATCCCTCAGGAGTCAAGGAAAGTAAGTAGATAATCTAATGCCTTTGGCTACTATACTAGATTTGCTGAGGATATCTTCCCTTGTGTAGTCTATCAGAAGCACAGTTTTTCACAAGACTTTTTAAACCACAGTTTAAAAAGATAATGATTGCAACTTTATAGGATTTTAGCCTATTCTTAAGAATAATAAGTATGGATATTTATTTTTTAATAGCCCAAATTTCAGAACCCTTTCCACCTAATTATAAATGAAATGCCTATCAGAAATATTTATAAAAACACATATCAGTATATTTATGTTTAAGGACATTATAATCTGTTTCTCCTAATCGTTTCCTTACTATTTGATTTATAGCCAGCAGAATGCTCAAACGTTCAAAAAGCCCCTGGAAGTCTTTCTTTTGGGATATGGCCAACTCAGAAGATGAAATATTATAGCTGCATAAATTATTAATACCACTTTAATCCTCTGTTTGAAACTGCAGTGTGAACCAGACTGTTTTACTGTGTAAACCACACCCTGGGAGCATGTTAAGCACCTTTTAGATGCTGCTCTAGTTCTCTCAGCACTTAGCACAGCGCCCCTGAGCACGTTAGGCTCAGTTATGCATGTTTCATTTGCTGGGTTCAGATCATTTGGGCGCATTTGATACACTAAATCATTAATAGGTGAAGAGAGGCCCATAGTCAGTTCAACTCAACAAGCATTTATAGGACACCTAGTATGTAATCTGATCATGTCACTGCCATACTTAAAATCTTTTGATTATTCCCTGTAGTTTTCGGGATAAAATACAACCTCCTTAATACAGCACGTGAGGCCCTACGTAATCTATCATTAATGGTAGCTATGTGACAGGCTCCCGTGATGTAGGAGAGGTCCTGCTTCTCTGACAAATGGAACTAATGTATCTCATCACATTTCCCACAGAACAGACATGGTCTTGGAATCCTTCCTTCTCAACACAATGTTCCAGGCAGCTACCACCAAAAGACCAGAGTTCAAACCTATTTGCTAGTCTTGCCAGGCTATCTCTAGTCTTCTGAACATCACCAAACACCACGTGCTTCACAGACAGAAAATGACGTTTAGTTCCCTAAACATGCAAGCTTTTCACTCTTAGCTGCCTTTGCATATGCTGGTCTCTCTCCCTAAAATAATCTTCCTCCTTTTCCATGTTTAGCTAACTCTTACTCATTCTGCACAATTCAGATCAAGCTTCACCTCCTTAGTCACATTCAGATGCCTTTCTTCTGTGCTCTCAGGGTAATCCGCACTTAGCATTTTAAATACTTTTAGTATTTTATCATGCTGGACCATAAGCATTAGTTGCTTGCCTCTCTCCCTGTCTAAAATGAAATTCTTTGAGAGGAGAAGTCATGTTTAATTTCACTTCGCATCTCAGGTGACCCCCCACAGAACCTGGTGCATGGTGGGTTTTCTTTTTTTTAAGATTTTATTTATTTATTTGACAGACAGAGATCACAAGTAGGCAGAGAGGCAGGCAGAGAGAGAGGAGGAAGCAGGCTCCCTGCTGAGCAGAGATCCTGACGCAGGGCTCGATCCCAGGACCCTGGGATCATGACCTGAGCCGAAGGCAGAGGCTTAACCGCCTGAGCCACCCAGGCGTCCCGCACAGGGGGTTTTCAATAAACGTTCAAGCACAAGT
Source organism: Mellivora capensis (assembly GCA_004024625.1). NCBI lineage: Eukaryota > Metazoa > Chordata > Mammalia > Carnivora > Mustelidae > Mellivora > Mellivora capensis. The sequence goes on along the minus strand of PISX010001437.1, from coordinate 128,643 downwards.
GTTCTGGTCATTGAACCACATTCCAGGAAATCAAAAGAGAATAACATATAAGAACAGGAAATATTTATTGAGCACTTACGACGTGCCAGGCCCAGCTCTGAGCACTTGACATAGATCATGTTGTTAAACCTCACAGTGACAGCCCTTCTGGGTAGATTCTGTGATTATCTTCCTTTGGTTAAGTGAGAAAACTAAGACCCAGGCCAGGTGACTTGGCCAGGGTGACATCCAGACACGTGGTCTAGCTCCAGCACTCCAATGCCTGGGCCCTGCATGGACTCTGTCCTCAAGAAGTTCAAAGGTTGGTAGAGGGTGACAGGCAGGCAGATATGTGGTTAAGCACTATGTACAGGATGGAAGGACTATAATAGCTTAAGCGCAACATAAAGAGTAGCACAGAGGAGGGACAGATTAACGTGGTAGAGGGTAAAGAGACAAGGGTTCAGGAAATGCTTCACTGAAGGAGTAGTATTCAAATTAGGGTTGTTGTTTTTTTTAAGATTTTATTTATTTGTCAGACAGAAAGTGAGAGCACAAGAAGGGGGAGTAACAGGCAGAGGGAGAAGCAGGCTCCCCACTGAGGAAGAAGCCTGATGGGGGACTCAATCCCAGGAGCCCAGGATCATGACCTGAGCCGAAGGCAGACACTTAACCTACTGAGCCACACAGGCACCCTTCAGGTTAGGTTGGAAAGACTATAAAGAGCACATGAGATGGAGACTCAGGGAAAGGTATGCCACGTAGAGAGAAGAATTCATGCAATGCACAGCAGAGGGAAGCAGGGTAATGTTTGGGTACAGGACGACGAACCACATAGCTTGCGGAGCCCAGAACAAAATGGAAATGTGGGGCCCCTTGTTCATCAATTATTAAGAATTTCAAACCATTATAGCGGGCCATTAAATCAAATAGCCCTTCTAGGCTTGGGGTCTTATGTGAGGACACAGGTTGCACCTCCCTGAAGCCAGACCCATTGAGCACCGTAAATGCTCCAGCATGGCTGGAACAAGAAGTACCTGGGGGCATAAGTACTTTATGAGACAGGAAATGACACCAGGGAGGCCAGTGGAGGCCAGAGCATTTGACGTGCTGTGCAGCCTGGACTTTGCCCCATAGTTAAAGGAAGCCATATAAAGGTTCTCAGCAGTGATGCAACCTGATTGGATTAGTTTGCAAAAAGATACTTCCGGCACTCCCATGGGGACTCCCACAGGGAGGAAAGGTGTGGGAGGGGGCCACAGCAGCTGTAGCAATTATATGGGGCCAGAGAGGCTCAAGCCTTGAACTTATGTTTTTCAGTGGAGATGTCTGAGAAATGAGTAGGCTTGTAGGAGTTAACACTCTAGGTGCATAAGGAGTCTGCGAGGAAAAAGGACTGGACGGACCCAAGGCTCAACCAAGGGTGTGGGGTTCAGAAGAACACAGCATTTTGCTTAGGCTTGCCAGACCAATTTGAAGTAGGGTTTGATATAATTACTTAGCATCATTTGAATCAGGGACACCTCCAGTTCTGGAGAAGGAAAATGCACAAACTATAAGAAATGAAGTTTTTGTGCGGATTTCCATTTTTCCAACTCCCACAAGCAAAGAGGCACATGAAGAGTCTATTTATTTGTTTCTTGATCTCCTTCCAAAGAACCATGGTTTTTTGGGTCACTCGAATTTTCCCATGAAATAGAAAAAGAAATAATCCTTAAACCCTTCCGATGTGATTTCTCAATTGCCAAACTGTTCTCAAGAAGCTTCCTGAGTTCTCTTTGGCTTTCTGGCACTATTTGAATGTGATCTCCAATATAATAAGGATAAAATTAAATAACACATTAGTGCTTTGGAAATGGAAGTTCAATGTAAATACGGCAATATTAGTGTCATTTACACAAAGACAGTAAACATCCAGATCCTGGGAAGCTGACGATGGTTCACACAACTAAATTACTTCTCCTTAACCCTCTGATGGTGTGTTCTATTTAGTTTTCAAGGTTCAGCCCATTTGTAGAAATTCTAATCATGTTAACCTCCTTTTGTCACCTCTTGGCTGATAAAACTTAAGGAACCGGAATATCAACATACAGAAACTTAAAACACCAAAGCCTGGACCTGCCCACAAAGCCATCATTATCTTTATTTAAAAACTATTTATTTTAAAATGGGAACATTGAAGATTGTACTTGGGCTCACAATCTGGTTTCAGGGCTCACTGTCACTTTTAAGCCATTTCTTTAGTGTTCTAAGTGCTCCTAAATAGGACAGCAGTCATCTAACAACATGCTATGAATGGGGCAGCTTGGTGTAGCTGGAAGGTCACGGGCTTTCATGGGAATGAGGGTTGGTACAGGTGTGATTTGGGGCAGGTTATTTAACCCTCAGTTCCCCTGGGCGTGAAGTGGGTTTATATCTGCATTGCAAAGTTAGCGTAGGGCTGAGGGAGCCCTAGGATGTGCAGATTAATGTCCCAAAGCAGACTTGCCATACAGTGAAGGTTCCTGAGTAGGCTGTGTGTGTCTTTGATACCTTTATACTCTCTTCACAATTCTCCTTGCTTGGGTCTGAGAATACCTGAGTACGTTTCTTCCCTTTGGGTGTAACCAAGTGGTAAGATTCCAGCTTCAAAACACCAGAGTTACTGAGACTGAAGTCTGCTCTGCTGGGGTCAGACCCTGAGATACCACCAGCACTGGGAAACTCAGAACCTTCATTTCCCAGACAACTGGGGAGCTCTTCTTTTTGTCTCAGGAACTGCTTTTTAGCCTTCATATTTAGTATTTACTAGTAATTTCCACAGAAGTCTTTCCCCGCCTCCCTGACCTCTCCATGTGATCAGATCCCCTGCTATAAACTCTCATAGCAACCTGTAAGTATTTCTTTGTCGAACTCCCCACAATTATAATTGATCAATTAATTCTGCAATTAGTTGTTTCATGTGCGTCTTCTTCAACAGAGTGTGAACTCCACTGGAGCTCTGTCTTGTTCATCACCGTGGACCCAGCTCCCGGGCAAACTTCTTGTCTGTGGTAGGTGCTTACCAACAAAGGCCCTTGTTAACTGATTTGGATAAACACATGTATTATTCACAGACATAAATGATATGAGTTAGTTTGCTTGATTCATATGTGTACTCTTCAAACAAAGGACTCGTTTTTATACACAAGGACATTTGTAATTGGTGTTCATTATAGGACACTTACGGAATTGCTTTTGTTGTCATGGGGATGACTTGTGCACATCGAGCCACACTCTCTTCCTTAATCCTTATTGTGTCCAGTGAGATATGCTTATCACTTAGTGAGACAAATAACCACCTCTCAAAGATGACAGCCCTCCTGTAGTGTGCAAGTGAGGAAGAGAATAGAGATGGGAGAAACTTCTTCCAAATCCAGCTGTGGTGGTACCTTTCATCTTGCCTACAGAAACTGAATATGTCCGACAGCAACTTCCTTAGGATGCTCAGCAATGAAGCCAATGAGTGGGTGGTGGGGGAAAGCAATCAACAGTGAAAAATTATCATGTAGAAGGCATTGAACTCACTGACATTAAGATTATCCCCTAACTATGGTCGAAGAAACTGAGGTTCAGAGATCTTAAGTAAACTCCCCCAGGTCACACAGCTAGGACCCAAAATAAAAATAACTGATAGTGCAAAGAAAATACTGGAAAAGGGCCAGGAAGAAAATAATAGGGGAAACAGAGAACAATAGGAACAGCCCAGACTACAGAAGCTAAAAACAACCTCATTTCCCTAAGAAATTCCAATTGCAGTGATTGACTCTGTGACCCATCCTATCTCTCTGATATCCATCCCATTACTTGTAAAAAGCAAAGACTCAAGATATGTGGGGTCTAGGAGACAGGGAAAAGGCAGCCCTACCTTAGAGTCACAATATCAGTAATTACCTCAGTAGAGATGAATTATCAGACACCTGAAAAAGATATGAGGCCTGTTGGAAGAAAGGGAGGAACACAGGCAAGATCAAAGAAGAGCACCCAAAAGAAAAGGGGGTGGGCATGAAAATCCTCCCACCATCACCATGTTGCCCTACACCAACCATTCCAGATCAGCAGCTTGTGCTTAGGTGTGCAATGGACACATCATAGACCCATGATTTGGACCCCACTCAACAGAGTTCTGACTCTCACCGTGGCCAGTCTAGAAGCTTGACTTCTTTTGCATTTTTCAGGAAAAAAAAATTAAATGGGTCTACCATCAACCAAGTTGCTCATGCCAGTACCCGGAGTCACTCCTAACACCCCTACTCATTTTTTCATCACAGCCAAGGCTCAGTTCCACCCCGAATATGCCTTAACTCCACCTCTTTTCTCTCCCTCTGCTGCCCTCCTCTCCGGGCCCCTGCCTGCCGTTCTGTCTCCAGGACTTCACACTAGTACCACAACCTCTTGACTGGTCCTCCTGTGTCTGCCCTTGCCTTTGTCCAAGCTGCCCCCTCTCTACCCAAGAGCCAGAATGATACTTTAAAAACACAAAATTGACCATGTCCTTCCCCTGCTTAAAATCCTTCAATGGCTCCCTCGGTTCTTCTTGGGGTGAACTATCAACTCCCTGTGACAGCCAACAAGGTCCTGTCCGTGTCATCTTCTTGACTAACTCTGGAGCCCCCTTTGCTGCTGCTTCACTCTCACTTCTCTCATGTCTTCGGGCTCACCAAGCTCTCTCCTCTTTAATCCCTCGCTCATGCCATTCTGTCTGCCTCTAAAACACTGCTCATATCAGTCTTCCTGACAATACACTTTGTGAGGTCCATGAAGTCAGACACCATGTCTATCCTTCTTAGGGAGCAGTATCTATCATTCTGTCTCCAGGGCTTTAGCATAATCCATGGCACGTAGTAAGAGGTCAGCAAATATTTGCTGGAAGAGTATCTGTTGACTGTGTAACTGAATAACTGAATATCCACTTGCTCAGTCCACCAATATTTCTTGAGTCAGTACCTTTGTGAGGTAATGTGCAGGCGGCTCAGGATCCAGTGAACAAAAGGAACACAGTCCCTGACCTCTTAGAGTTTACAGTCTAGGAGACTTTCCCCTTTTTTCTACTGAAATAAAATAATGGCTCTAAGATCTTATAACATCTTGGGTATTGCTGTTCTCTGAGTTTTCCTGATTTAGCTCTTAAATTCTCTCTTCCATGCTTTCTCTATTATTTTTTTCATCTCTTCACTGACAAGGTATTTAAATGCAAGGAAATGTTTCGACTTCTTTATTTAATTTTAAGTCCTATCTTAGTCTACACAGAAATTTCTTTTAAAAAAAAACTGTGCTTTTTTTTTTTTTTAATTAAAAAGTGGCATGCTCATCTATGATAGAAATCAGAACAGGAGTGCCTGCGTGGCTCAGTTGGTTATGTGTCCAGCTCATGATTTTGACTCAGGTCATGATCTTGGGGTTGTGAGATCGAACCCTGCATCAGGCTCAGCGCTGAGGGTGAAGCCTGCTTAAGATTCTCTCCCCCGGTCTCTTTCTGTCCCTTCCCCCTTCTAAGAAAAATAAAAATCAGAACAGTGGTTGCTTATGGGATGTGGGGATTGACTGGAAGAGGGTAAAAGGCAACTTTCTAGGAAAATGGAAATGTTATAAATCTTGATTGGGGCTATATCATTTCTTCATTGGACTTTATATCTTGATTGGGTTACATGAGTGTATGAATTTGTCAAAACTCATTAAATTTTATACTCATACTCTGTGTCTTTCACAGGAAGTTATCTTTACCTCTACTAAAAATATTTTTACGAAAGTAACACATGCTTGTTTTAGGAAACAGTATAAACAAAAGTAAGCAAAAATAAGACAATCAACATGACCTGCAATCCCATCACTCAAAGAGGAACATGTTTACATGGCGATGTATGTCCCTCCACATCGTTTCATTTTTCACATGCAAACATACAATATGGATTCATACAGAATGTAGTGACTCCTAATTTTTTTTTAGAAACAGTAACCTGAGAACATACACAAAAGTTTCTTTATAATTACTTCTTAGTGGATTAATTTCCTAAACTAAGTAAACATCAGGATCCTATATTTGTTTCCAAAACTTTTAGAGCCCATTTTTCATGCATCACCCTCAATAATGCTTATTGAATGTGAAATGCCATTTCTCAAGACGGCTCTTGACCAGGAATGATCTCAGGGTATGGTGCTAAGATGGCTAAATCCTAACTACTGGACCATCACACCAACAGTACATCTTTAAGCTGGTACCAGATTTACAATGATTTACTAAAATTCACTAAGAACATTCTAGTGACAAAGTACATTAAACATCACCTCAGAATTCATTCTTCTGTCCTCCTCAGATTATTAAGCTGTTGTGAGATCCAATTTATGGCATGTTCCTCTTATATTTATTGTTTAATTTGGGTAGATTCTAATTCAGTACAGGGGCCCATGTAATTGCATGGCTAGGCTGTTGTGATCTACAGCTCCATAAAATTTACCACGGCATGAGATCATACAGGCAAATCTCACATTTATCTCAGAAATGCAAACCACATCAAACTTGAGACATAATATTTGAAGTCAACAAAGCCACAGCCCACCTCTAACACTTCCTAAAAATCTATTGCTAAATCTAGTTCACCAAGTAGACATGTGGGAAAATATTCCAGTGGGTCCTTTATCAGTTTCCCGATGGCGGTACATAGACTCCCACAGGAGGAGAATTACTTGAAACTACCCAGAAAATTAGAAAAGTAAGGACTAGAAGCAAAGATCTGTGAGAAAGAGAAATGTCTTTAGCTTTACACTTCTGGCAAGCGATAAAAGGCAGCTTTAGTGACAGCAGCCAGATGGAGATCAAATGACAACTGTGAGTTCATAATGGTCTCCAGAGTTCTGGCAAGCACGGGGGCAGTAGGGGAAGTGGGAGGGGTCAGCTTTACTGGTACTACAAGCCAATCTGGTGCACATCAGCGTTATCTGACGTCAGCTAAAACCAGTTCTGAGGCACTGCATTGGGACCAGCTGTTAGATACTGAAAGCACCCGGGCCTGCCTCTCTGTACTCCCGAGCTCCCACCCATAACATTTACAGGACGCTACCAGTTAATTTATGTTCCCTACAGCAGGGAGGACCCAGATGTTGAGGCTGCAGTTGCCGATTTGAAAGGAGGTCACAAATACAGGAAGCTTTCCGAGGATAAAAGAAATGAGAGGGTATTCTACAACTTGAGAAACTCATTGTTCTGTACTAAACCCATGAGCCCAAGTTCACGGGCGCGCGCGCGCACACAGGAAGGGTTGGAATAACATCAAGCCCGGTTCCTTAGCGTGCAGAACTACCTCATTGCCGCTAGCAGAACTGCAGAGAGGTCTAAAGGGCACAAACAGGGAAAACAGTTCATCGGCAGTTAGAGCGGGAACATGTATATTGGATTAGTCTGGAGCCATATTAAAACGCAGTGGAATTTTTTACAGTGTTAGGTGAGACAGGGAAGCCCAGTGTTTTTACCCTCTCCAGTAATGCCCCAAATGTGGGAGAAAAGGGAGATACAATATTTGACTCAGTTGAAGGAATTTGGAAGGAAGAAAATTAGAATGGGAATTGGAAAACGGGCGCTGTGTAATTAATATATATGGCATTCTAGGCGCTGTGCTTTGTAAATGCTGTACGGAGAGTATCTCGTTCCACTGTCCCAACAAATTTATGAGATGGGTACTGTTATTACTCAGCAAAGAGATCAGAACGGGTGGGTGACTTGCCCAAGCCTGGCTCCCGTGCCCGAATTCTGGATACAACGCTCTGATACTGCATGAACCACAGCGGTTCTAGACGAAGAACTTAGCTCTGTGGCTAAGAAGGTAAGGTCTGGAGTCCTACAAATGTGCGCCTGTATTCTGGCCCTGCCACTTAGCTGTGGGGCCTTTGAGCTAGTACCTAGCTTCCCCCCCTCCAAAAGGCCCTATAGCTTCTTCAGCAATAAAATGAAGATAACCATAGCCTCCTCAAAGAGGGTCATGACAGTCAAGTGATGTCATATAAATAAAAATCTTATCCTAGTGCCAAGTGCATGATAAGCATTTAACAAATTTGCTGTGTTTATGAGTAAATCACAAGTCGAGTTAGAAATGTTCTGAAACATCCCTGTGTAATTTTCTGTTACACACAGATTTCAGAAGAAAATCTTCCAAAGGGATACACGTGGGTTGAAATTTTGATTTCTCAGACCCCTGGAAACTGAGCTAATAAGTGTTTTTAGGTTAAACATTAGGTTATTTTTATAAATGAAAACTTAGAAAAGAGTGAAGGGGACATGTCATGGATGATAAGAAGTAACTTGAGGAAAAGTAAATTGCAGAGTATCCAAGGCCCCGTGCTTATGGGCTCTCCTCAGCCAGAGCCAAAAAAATCAGGATTTACATTGTGGTTGGATGGAAGGCGGGTGTAGCTTCGGGATCACAGATGGACTTGTTTTGATAGTTTATGTAAAAGATATAAATCCAAACTTATAAAATAGAGGGTCCAGTTGCCAGGGATAATGAGAGACACGCCAAATTAACCAAACTTAATTCAAACGATCATTAAGCAATGACCCCACCTGGTTTTCACTCGTTTTACCATCTGCTGTAGCTGTTTCTTTTCAGATGGGAGAGTTCCCACTAGCTCCCAGGTGCGACCTGTTTATTAAGACACAGTGCCAAACCATACTCCGTAGCATTTGGTAACCAGGCAATATATTAAGGTGAAGAAGGCAAGTTGTAACATAATCTCAACTAACTTATTGAAATGGGTTGAAATTTTGAAAATTGATATCAAAACAGAAGAATACGAATGTGTTTTTGATTCTTGACACAGATTACTTGGTGATTAAATTGGTCAGGCCCAGAAAAACATTTCTGTGGTAAAATAAGATAGAAGTTTTTCAGTGGCTGTGAAAATTATAAAATAATTATAGAATAACAAAATTATTAAGCAAAAAAAAAAAAAGCTACAGCTGGAAATGCCTTATAGGACAAACTTTTTAGTTTCCAACTGTGACCAATGTGTGTCTCAGAGACTATGGGTTGGGCTGGGAGAGGGGATGAGAGGAGGCTGAAACCTGCAGAACTCCACCTCCCCTACCCCAGCCCTCTCTGGCCACTGCGGGGAGAACACTTCTGCTTTTTTCTATCTATATGTAAGGATTATGCTTCCTATTTACTTTGGAGAGAGAATTCTAAAAAACATTTTTTTAAGTAGTTGACAGATGGGGAAACTGAGGTATGGAGAGGGTGAGCAGCCTGCCTCATGTGCGTCATTCAAGGCACATTCTTGAAAGGACATCAAATTAGATTTGCGTTGGCTGTGCATGCCAAGTAGCCACATAAATCTTAAATTTACAGTGTTATTTCAAAATTTCCCTAACATACAGATATAAAATGTAGACAACCATATGAATCTATAAACAGGCCTTCTGGTATCTGATGGTGATGTTTTCCTAGAATAGGGAGGGATGGCTTGCCAAGGTTGGTGTTTTAGCTGAGAAAGCAAGCTTTCGGACACATTTCTGCTTAGTGGTCAGCGATGCTAATATGCGCTCCCCCTCCTAGATCTGAAGGGCATGAGCTAGAACATATGGCAAAAATCCTTATAGGTCAACAGCAGAAGGTTAAACACAATCCATCACTTTGCCACAAACTGATATGGTCCACAGAGCACAGGAGTAAAGTGTTCATAATGGGCAGCCAGATAACAGTCTGCTCACCACATTCTTTGGTTGCTAAAAATGAGGCCACTTTGGACCTTTACAGTATAAAGTCAAACAGTAGCCAGAGTACTGTCAGACATCCTCCAAGACCAGCCATCCAGAAATGGGTGCTTCAAAAGACCAGGTCCTTGACCCTCTTTGAAAGATCAGTCTTAGAGGGCTTAATTGTAAATTATCTTGTTTAATACCTTCCAGACCTTGAGACTGACATTTCATTGCCAAAGTAAAAGAGAACCAAAGCAAAGTGTAAAAATGTATATTATGCACAGAACAGATCTTACAGGCAATTTCAATTTATACTGGCAAAAATTTTCAGTGAATAGAGATTAAATGCTTATAAGCAAGCACTGAAGTGTTAAAAAAAAAAGGTAAAATTTTTAAATAGTAAAGGATGCTCTTAAAAAAAAAGAATGCTCTTATTTTCCTTTACCCCTTATTTCTTTTGTTTGCAGTGTCCTAAATAATATTGTTTCTTTAAGTTCATCTCCACTGTGTTTCTTGTATGTTGCTTTTATAACAAGACACCCAACCTTTGCCCTTTTAAATCTCTCACTTCAAAACTCACCTTCATAAAACTGTTTAAGGTCGTTTTCCTCTGTTTTCCTCATCATTATAATCTCTTTATGCTACATTAAAAGAACAAGACTTGAAGCTTGGTAATTAAGGACCTTTTAATCTATTGGGTTTTATATGTGTATACAGTACAGACTGGAAGAGGTCACAAATCCTCAGTTTACAAAATGAATGAGTTTATAGCTCCTAAAGAAAATATTTTAAAAATTGTCAGGCTGGGGGTAAAGGAAGTATCTGGAAGAATATAGAATGCAGATAAAGATGCATAACCCTCTGTAGTTAAAAAATACAACCAACAAAAATAGCGTTCAATCAAGACATCTTCCTTTCCAATATACAAGAAGAGACCAAAAGTTGATTTATAGCTTTAGGTTCTGTTCATTAATTACATCTTTAAACCTGCACAACTTATGCATTCAACAATGTCTAATTTAATATTTATTGAAGGTCCACACTGTGCCAGGCACTATTTTAACCACTTAGGGACCAATCAGTGAATAAAACAAATCCAACTGCATTGATTTTGTACTGGGGGATTAGAGTAGGCTGAGGGGGTAGCTACATGATAAACAACACATAGAAGTAAGGCAAGGGAAACAAAATCAAAAATGAACTATTGGGAGTTCATCAAGATAAAAACCTTCTGCATAGCAAAGGAAACAAGCAGCCAAATGACAACCTATGGAATGGGAGAAGATATTTGCAAATGACATATCAGGTAAAGAGCTAGTATCCAAAATCTATAAAGAACTCAAACTCAACACCCAAAAAAGCCAAAAAATCCAGTCAGATCTCGGGCAGAAGACATTCAAATGGCCAAGAGACACATGAAAAAATGTTCCACATCACTCAGCATCAGGGAAATACAAATCAAAACCACAGTGAGATGCCAGTCAGAATGGCTAAAATTAACAACTCAGGGAAACAACAGATGTTGGCAAGGATGAGGAAAAAGGGGAACCCTCTTATATTGTTGGTGGGAATGTAAACTGTTACAGCCATTCTGAAGAACAGTTCTGAGGTTCCTCAAAAAGTTAGAAATAGAGCTACCCTATGATCCAGCAATTTCACTATTAGGTATTTAGCCAAAAGATAAAAAATAGTGATCAAAGGGGCACATGCACCCCAATATTTATGGTGGCAATGTCCACAATAGCCAAACTGTGGAAAGAGACCAGATGTCCATCTACTGATGAATGGATAAAGAAGATGTGGGATACACACACACACACACACACACACACACACACACACAGTTCATATATTAGAATATTACTCAGCCACCAAAAAGAATGAAATCTTGCCATTTGCAATGACGTGAATGGAGCTAGAGGAGATTATGCTAATTGAAATAAGTCAGCCAGAGTAAGACAAATACCATATGATTTCACTCATATGATTTCACTCATAAGAAACAAAACAGATGAACATAGGGGAAGGGAAAGAAAAATAAAATAAGATAAAAATGGAAAGGGAGGCAAACCACAAGAGACTCTTAACTATATGGAACAAACAGGATTGCTAGAGGGAAGCTGGGTTGGGGGGTGGGGTAATTAGATGGTGGGCATTAAGGAGGTCACTTGATGTAATGAGCACTGGGTCTTGTATGCAACTGATGAATCGTAAATTCTACCCCTGAAGCTAATAATACACTATACGTTAACTAACTTAAATTTAAATAAAATCTATCGATCGATCGATCTATCAGAAAGTGATCAGGGATATAATTCATTAAATAAAGAGGGAATAGAGTTTAGGAGATCAGTAATGCTGGCTATTGCAACTTGAGGTCAGTGTAGGCCTCCTTAAGGGGAGTGAACAATGTGGTTATCAGGAGAAAAAATATTTCAGGCAAGCAGTACAAAGGCCCTGGGGCAAAAGGAAAGTCAGTGTGGCCAGAGGGGGATGAGCATGAGAAAGAGTAGTAAAAGATGAGATTGAAGTAGGGATATGATATACTTTTTTTCATGACAGCTTTCTTGAGATATAATTCACATTCCATATAATCCACCTACATATGCTATTTAGTGGTTTTTAATATATTGTTCCAATTTTAGTATATGTGCTGCCGAAGCAAGCACAGTGGTTTTTAATATATTAATAGAGTTGTGCAATTGTCACTACCATCAACATTAGAACATTTTTATCATGATGAATAGATTTTGTAGATTCTTGTAAGCCATAGTAAGCACCTTGGCTTTTATTCTCAGTGAAAAGAGGGTCTATTATAAGTTTGGGCCAGTGAATTGATTGTGATTTGACTTGCTATTTATAGAATCACTTTGGCTGCTGGACATGAGCAGAGGAAGGGCAAAAGCAGAGAGAGAGATCAGTTGTTGCAGTGATCCAGGTGGGAAATGATGGTGGTAGCAGTGGCAGCCCTGAGAAATGGTTGAATTATTTTTTATTTTGAGGTAAGCTGATAGGATCTGCTGACGGACTGGATGTGGGTTGTGAAGGAAAGAAGTCAAGGATGACACCATGGTTTGGAGGCTAAACAATGGGAAGGATGGAATTGCCATTGACCTATAGGAGGATAATCAGAAGGTCAACTTCTGTCATTTTAAGTTTGAGATGAGTATTGTACATGGAGACAGAGATGATGAGTAAGCCTGAGGTTCAAGAATGATGACAGGCCATATTGGAAGTTTATGTGGGAGTCATCAGCATATAAATCTTTAAAGCCAGGGATGAGGCCACTGTAAAAGTGAGTATAGACAGAGAAGAGAAGAGGCCCAAGGACAGAGCTATTAAGAGATAGGAAGAAGAAAACTTTGTGATGAAGTGATGGGTGAAAAGAATTATCTCTTCTCTTTCAGAGATAGAAAATTCAGAAACCTTTTCAAGGTACCCAAACAAACTACCATTGGCCAGTTACCACCTCAGACCACCTATGTTCCTCAACCAGTGATTGGTCTACCATTCAGAGACATTCACAGAGAGACCATTCCTACTATAATAGAAACCTTCTGACATTACTTCACTCAGTGAGGAGGTGAGGAATGGAGTGAGGGGGTCCTTGAAGAAAGTTCTAATGAGTCTCTTCCCTTTATAACTTAACTGGCTTGCTCCCTCATAGCTGGTGAAATGGGAACAGGTGATGTCAACACAAGGTGTTTGGAGTAAGGCTCAAAGCAACAACAGGACTCCACTCTCATGAATATTAATAACTGAAGAGAATTTGCATAGGGTAAGGATTTATTGAACACACAAGATGGCATTAAGGGGATCGTATTAGGTTTTGATGCTATGTAACAAATTACCCAAAACTTAGTGGTTTAAAACAACACTCATTTATTATTTCACAGTTTCTGCAGGTTGCAAGTTCAGGCATAGCTCAGTTTGGCTCTCTTCTCAGAATTTTACAAGTCTAAAATCAGTGTTACCCAGGCCTACATTCTCCTCTGCAGGATCAACTAGGGATGGATCCATTTCTAAACTCCCTCAGGTTGTTGGAAAAGTTAATTAGCTTGCCATTGTAGAAATCATGAAAATTGTTTCTTCAAAGCCAGTGATGGAGAATCTCTGATGCTTCTAGTCTCTCTTTAGAGAAGGCCTAAGCCCTCTCCTAAGGGTTTACATGATTAGGTTAGGCCCAACTAGTATAATCTCCCTTTCAATTAACTCAAAGTCAGCTGATTAGGGACCTAATTACATCTGCAATCCTTTCACCTTTGCCATAGAATCTAATATAATTGTGGATGTGTTAGTGCAACACCATTGCCATATTCAAGTGGTTAGAAACAAGGCATGGTTCTGTCCACATTCAAGGGAAGAGGCTTATACAGAGCTTCATACCAGGGGTTAGAGGTCATGGAGGTCATCTTAGAATTTGCCTACCACAGTGATGGTCCATGATGCTAAACATTTATGTTAAATTCAAATGGAAATATTTACCCTAAAAAACATCACATTTTTAGGTAACAGTAAATTTTGGCTGAATAAACTTCTCTGGGAGAAAAAAATGAAGAAAATTCACAGCCAGACTTCAGAAACTAGCTTCACCAGACTTACACAAAAAATATATCAGAAACTGTATGATTTTTAATAAAATATAATAGCTATATAGTTATATTTATAAAAATATGTCACAATCTAATTGATCTTTAATATAAACAATGATCCATCTAACACTGAAACAATAAGCATCATATTTCTTTTGGATGTTAAAGGACTAAGTTTTGGGAAAAAAAGTTATTCTATACTATAGAACCAAGTAGTAGGAAGACATGTATGATAAAAGTGAAGAAAATTTCAAAAAGGCTCTTAAAATACAAAGTAGGTAGCTGTACTAAGATAATTTAACTATTCTTGAGTACATATTTTCATCTGGTTCTGAATATAACCATTCTGCATCCTTACAAATATTACTACAGATCATTCTAGTCCTGTGCAGTTGAAGTACTTGGGGTAGTTTTTAAAATGATCTCACATATCAGAATTATTTTTACAAATATGTATACATGCATATTCTATCCTGATCTAGGGAAATTCCTCTGGTCTGTCATTGGATAACAACATCCCCTAGGACTAATAAGTGTTTATGAAATAAATCATCTGTGTTCAATCATCATCAACATATAACTATAATCTGACTATAGTGAAATGGCAGCCTCCACTTTCAGCCAAGATGACCACTTTGGAAGATAATCACTGATGAAACATTCTAGGTAGACTCAGCAATGAGGGGAAATGATATAACACATCTGAGTCAGAAAGTATGACAAGTGAATATTTTTGAATACTGGAAAGCTAGGCTTATCTCACAGAGAACAACCCCACAACACTTGAACAAATTACCTTCCCATGAGGCCAAATACGGCATGAAATACAGTTTTAGAGTGAGGGACTATGCCTATATTAAGAAATAACCACTTTATACCACATTTTCACTGTGTATAGTTGACTTGGGAGGGGCATTATTAGGGCCATGGTTCATTTGAATTGGTGTTAACAATACACGGGTTCTACTGTCCTACAGCTTCTGTTCAGATGACTAAAGTCATGGGACTTTCAGCATAGCTAGCTGATGACAGTGCACACTATTTTGTCCCAAAATCCAATCCAAGCATGGGCATACCAATTAGATGGCAAGCACTTTAAAGGCAAAGGATCAGGAATTGTATAGTTCTTGGTATATAGTATGACATCAAAGAAGCATTTTTTAATTAAAGTTACAGGTGTAATATCTTAGAGAAGATTCATACACTGCACAGGACTGCAGGATCCTGAGATCTCGTTCAGCTCTCATTCTATTCAACTTAATAAACACTGACTGTTCTATTAAATGCAGAAATTGTACGAGATGCTGAGAACACCACATTCATGAAGTCACAGTCCCTGCTATCAAGAAACTCACACAATTCCCTAATTCTTGTGAGCCTGCTGTGATCACATTTTCTTCCAAAGAACCTGTGAGAAATACCTAGTGGATAGAAACTTGTAGTTTCACAGAACACAGTTCAACAATTTCCAAATGATGACTCAGGCCATACTGTATAATTCAGGTTTTGTTTGCACAACTGAAAGTATTTCAGCACCCTCCAAAAATTCAATTTTAAGGAATTCTTTAACAAAGGCATCACATGTTAGGATTTAGGGCACAGATATGAAATAGACATGCATCCTTGGGTAAATTATACATTGGCCAGGACCATTCCTTTACTCAAACATTGCCCCTTGCTGACAATGCAGTTAAGGACTAAGTGCAAAATGTCAGCTCAAATAAATGAGCCAGAAAACGAACATATCACTTTTCCACTAAATTAGGATCAAGAGAGCTGGGGAATATTTTGTCTAGAATGATACAAACATGCAGGTACAAAAACTCCTATGCACTTTTGCAAAAAATTACTTCTCTGACCTCTAGCTATACAGAGACCTTGGTAATGCAAGCAAGGTTTTGAATGAGAGTGTATGAGAGGCGTTTTCACCACTTTTGGTGACTTCAAAAGGTTTAAGACATGTTTTTGCATTTATTGCATATACTCATAAAACAAAGGTGAGAACTTTCAACTTATTAAGTCAAAGTCTATATACTGAAGTTTGCCTCTCAAAAATGTGTAACTTCTGCTTGCTTTCCACCCCCATGTTGCCATTATCTCAAAGGTGAAATTTTAGCATATGACTAAAATGTCCTATAGCTGCAGCTTCATGATTCAGCATCTAACATCAATAATTCACAGTGAGATCATAGTGGAAGGTAGTGACATACTTGCCTTATGAAAGGAAGCTTAGGGCATATTGAGAATATTTTGAATTTAGACGTGTGTGGATGTCAGACATTTGTCTCTTAGCTGGCGCGGTGCCGAAGGATCCTCCTTTGGGAAAAGCTCTCTGAGAAAGGTGAATCTGCAAGGCTAGGATACACACATGTGCTAACCAGCTCCTCGCGAATACGGTTTTCCAGAGTTACCCTCGGCAGGTGGGAAGGCTTTCTGCTTTGTGTGGAAAAGATTCCAACTTGGTTCCGTGCCATCATCAAACACAAATGTGTTGATTTTTCTTTTTTGAGCTTCCAACCCTTGCAACCTTCCAAAAATAAATCAAACCAGCCATCAGGGCACCGAAATAATACTACTACTAATAAGCAGCTTTGCCTAGACTTACATAAACAGCACTTCTGAGGTAAACTTTGCCCCAGAGGTCTGAAACACTCTTTTTATGTAACCTGCTTACTAATAATTACTAGACTTGGGTGCACTCGCCCTGGAAATACATTGTAAGAGCAACCCCTAAAAACAAAGGACATGAAACTACCATAAAAAATGTGCACCAACTAGAAAAACACTTGGCAGCCTGCTCCGGCCTCAAGTGCAAGACACCCCCTCTCCCCCGCCGCGGCGAAGACCCCCGCCTTCCTACCCGCCGCTCCAACTGGGTAACAGTCGGCTCGCGACCCCGCCCTCCCCGATCCCTGCACCGCCCCCGCCCCCTAAGCTCGCCTTCCGCCTGGCTCCACCCCCTTCCGCTCCTCTCCCCACGGTTCCAGCGGCTAGGGTCAAATTGTCGGAGCAGGCTTATTTGCATAACCCAATGGCTGTGCCTATGCAAATGAGGCGGGTGGTGGTTGGCTGGAGGTTAGCCGGATAACTCCGGCGAGCGGGGCCTTTGTCCTTCAGTGGCTGTGAGGCAGCTGCGGGTAGGAGGCGAGGCGTGGCCGCGGGCGGGCGGGCGAGTCGGGCGGGAGGGCCGGCCGGACCGAGCTGCGGCGGCGGGCGCTGGAGGAGCTTGTGAGGGAGTTCAGAGAGCAGGCGCCCGTGCGCCCACAGTGGCAGGAGCAGCCGGCACGCCGCTCTCTCTCTGTGGGGGACCCGCAGTTGCAATATGACTTTGGAGGAATTCTCGGCAGGAGAGCAGAAGACAGAAAGGTAAGGCGGCCGGAGCCTCTCCCGGAACTCTTTCTCGCCCTCTGCGCGCACCCCGGCGCGTCCCGGCTGTGCAAGGTTTGCCGGGGAGCGAGCGGTTAAAAGTTTGCAGAGCCACCTCCCGCCCGTCTCTCTCGGGAACCTTCCCAGAGGCGCCGGTGGACGGAAGGAGCGTGCCCCCTAACCCGGCCGAGCCCCTCCGGGCCTTGGCAAAGGGCAGAAGAAGGGACCGTCCCTGCCTCTGCGGCTCCTGCGGCTGGCAGCCTGTGGCTGCGCCCAGCGCCAGGGACTGCCTGGCAGCGCCCGCGGGGGAGGGCGGCGGGTGGCCCTTTCGGGGCTTTTCGCAGGCCTCCTGGCCCCTGGGCTTGCGAGGGATCACGGGGGTGCGGGTGACAGGGCCGGGGGAGGCTTGGGGTTTGCAGAAAACCCAGCGGCGCGGTGGCGCACGGACTCGGGAGGGAGGGTCGCGGGGCCGGATGAGGGGGCGGCGATGGCCCCGAAGGGACCTGGGCTGACTGGACCCCTTTGCTCTCGCTCGCGGATAGGATGGATAAGGTGGGCGATGCCCTCGAGGAAGTGCTCAGCAAAGCCCTGAGTCAGCGCACCATCACCGTCGGGGTGTACGAGGCGGCCAAGCTGCTCAACGTGTAAGTGGGGCCCTCTCGCGTCCCCCGTGGCACCCCTTCCCGCCCCAGCCCGGAGGCGACCTCGCCCTGCGGCGCAGTTTCCTGCGGCTTCCCATCTGCCTCGCCGCCCCCTGCCCCGGAGGTGAGGTGGGGCGGGGGGGAGGTGGCGAGCAGGCCGGGGCGTGACCTCGGGGCCCGGGCGGGGGTTGCGAGCCGCCACTCGGACCCGTGGTGCCTCTGCGCTCACCCGCCCCTCCCGCTGCCTTCAGTGACCCCGATAACGTGGTGCTGTGTCTGCTGGCTGCGGACGAGGACGACGACAGGGATGTGGCTCTGCAGATCCACTTCACCCTGATCCAGGCGTTCTGCTGCGAGAACGACATCAACATCCTGCGCGTCAGCAACCCAGGCCGACTGGCCGAGCTCCTGCTCCTGGAGACCGACGCCAGCCCAGCCTCGAGTGAGGGCGCCGAGCAGCCCCCGGACCTGCACTGCGTCCTGGTGACGGTAAGCGAAAGGGGCCTGCGGGCGAGTCCTGGAGGGAAGTGAGCCGAGGGTTCAGAGTTGCCTGACTGCAGATCTGCAATGAGGGGGGAGGGCTGGAGCGTGGCTGCTTTTGCTCCATTAGAGCGTGTGGCTGGACTTTCAGCCGAGATGTGCTGGTTTCATCATCAGGATTTTCTCTGGTACAGAACATGTCTAAGCACGTTGGAGGCTGCCAGCAGCGGAAGAGATCCTTGTGAGTCAGCACAGCTACTCCCTACCTACATCTGCACTACCTCCCGTGACTAATTCCTTTAGTAGGGCAGATTAGATAAAGCCAAATAAATTCCTGCCTCACCCTCATTAAGGAGTCAGCTTCATTCTCCACCACTCAAAGTTAAAAATAGAAATGGTGTAGGAGACAGACCTTATTAATTCCCTAGAAATACATTAAGAGGGTGGAGTGAGAATTTTTTCTTTGCAATTGTGCCTTTTTTTAATGGACAATTTTTTCTGATAAAAGCCTTTGATAGGTAAATTACTTGTGTTTCCAAAGGTAAATATGATAGCTTTGTCTTTTACAGTTCACTACCTTTTGGCTGGTCTAGTTAAGTGGCAGCCCAATCATTTTGCTACTCCGGAAAATTACTACTCTGTCTTTAGGGAGAATATCAGGTGGCAGCTCTCATCTCATTGTACACAGAGCATGGAAATATGTCTCAGAGCTGTTTCACTCAGGTCTCTTACCCAGGACAAACCTGTGAATGATACTAGTCATGCAAAACTAAATGTTTTGCATGATAATAGTCATGCAAAACTAAATAAGTCTCATGCAACCATATATGTATATGGTTGGGAGGGTTGCATGTGTTCGTACTTTCAGAGTATGGGTTAGTGGAGAATTACCCTTAATGATTCTGCAGGAAACCAGCTACCTAGAAGAAAGTTTATTTTTTATGGTTGTAACTAGTCTCTATGTCACACAGCCAAAGTATAGAATGTTCAAGTTGTCTTTCTCTTGACATGAGTGTCATTATTAGCAGATGCTGATTTTTTTAATATAGTAAATTTATTTTTCTCATTTCGTTTCCAGAATCCACATTCATCACAGTGGAAGGATCCTGCCTTAAGTCAACTTATTTGTTTTTGCCGGGAAAGTCGCTACATGGATCAGTGGGTTCCAGTGATTAATCTCCCTGAACGGTGATGGCATCTGAATGAAAATAACTGAACCAAATTGCACTGAAGTTTTGAAATACCTTTGTAGTTACTCAAGCAGTTACTCCCTACACTGATGCAAGGATTACAGAAACTGATGTCAAGGGGCTGAGTGAGTTCAACTACATGTTCCGGTGGCCAGAGCAAGATGACTCTGCAGATGGAAAGAGGTGAAAATGAAGAAGGAAGGTGTGTTGCAACAAATACAAGTCAAAAGGAACAAAAAATTACAAAGAACCATGCAGAAAGGAAAACAAACTATGTATTAATTTAGGATGGTTGAGTTACATTTACATAAACCAAATGTGCTTTGTTAAAGTTCAAATGTGCTGCAGTAGTTTGGGTATTTTTGGTTTATATGCCCTCAAGTAAAAGAAAAGCAGAAAGGGTTAATCATATTTTAAAACCATATTTTATTGTATTTTGATGAGATGTTAAATTCTCAAAGTTTTATTATAAATTGTACTAAGTTATTTTATGACATGAAAAGTTATTTATGCTATAAATTTTTTGAAACACAATACCTACAATAAATTGGTATGGAATAATTGCATCATTTCTTAATGTGTGCTTTTGTTTCTTTTAACTTGGAATGTATCTTAAATTTTTTATATGGAAAAATTAAAAACCCTTCTGAAATCATGTATCTACAGTATATGTGTCTATATAGGTAGAGATCTGCATCTGTCATGTATCTATTTTTTCTACTTTGATGCATTTGGGCTGGACATGGCATAATTTTATTTCTTAGTCTTTATTTAACAGACATTTTACTGGTGCCTTACTCTACACTATGTCCAAAGTCCAAAAGTCAAAGGTCATTTTAAGAAGTTGGGTTTGCAGTTCGGGAAAGAAGTGTTTGAGATTTCACTTGCAACATTGGAATAATTACCATTCAGTGACATTAATGTTATAGTAAGAATATATGCAGAATGCTAAGGAAGCAGAGAGGAGAAAGTGACCAAAGTTACCTGCAAGAGCAGATGTAAAATGTTACATGGGTCTTCGAACTTGAGTTTCACTTCCCCAGCTAGAGAGGAAAAGGATGTTGCTGGCAGTGACCCTGGTTTGTGCAAAGGCAGGTTCCCTGAAAGATCCACCCTGGTTCAGGGAACAAAGGGTGATTCTGTGTGCCTCTGGGGTGGAAGAGAAGGGAGAGATAAGGTGGAAAAAGGGGGTGGGGATTAGGCCCAGACTCTGAAGGGCATTCGGGCTTCCTTCTGTAAACTCTGGGGATTCGGCAGAGGCCTTCACAAGGGGAGTGACGTGATCAGTGTTCTGGGAAGATAACTTCAGAACTCGTGAAAGAGGTTACTGGGATAAGAGACTGGAGGTGACGCCAATCAGGAAATGACTGGACCAGGCCAAGGCTGTGCAGTTTGCAGACCATGTTTAAGGAACAAACAGGGAAGTGGCCTGGCAAAGAATTCCGGTGCCCCTCTTCTCTCTAGAGCTGTATGTCTTCCAGCTGCATGTTTCCGCTGTGGTTTCAAGAGGTCTGGTTGGATTCGATGAGAGGGATGGAAGAAAAGCAAAAATGAAAGGCTTCAGCAGAACAATCCCCTCTTAGTTGGAACAGTCACTTGATAATTAACTGTAACAATCTCCTCTAGGTATATAGCCAAAGAAAGCAAAAAATGCCTACTGAGGAGAAGCCTAACATAGATTTTTTTTTCCTTTCTTTTTTTTTGGCCTATTTGGCAAATGGCACCCCTCCCCCACGGCTCTCCCCACCATGTGTCTCCCATCCTTGTCATGACTACAGGTCATTAGGAAAAGGTAGAAGTCAGGAGAGAAAACCAAACCAACTAATAGCAATACAAAGCTCCAAGTTTCTGCATCTTATGAATAACACAGGCCCAAGAAGCCCTTCGCCTCACAGTTAAGTTTCTGTTTTTCCACATCTGCCAGAAATGTGGGTTATTAGGCCTTGTTTAAGCTCATTGTATTTTATTCAAGCTGGTGCCTGATTTATTCAAGCGGGGCTTAACCTTTGTTTTACCAAAAGATGGAGAGCAGTGGGTTTTGAATAGCATGTTCTTACCTTCTTAGTAAGGATTTTCAATCCTCTTCCACAGTTGTTTGACTGAAAACTCTTGCAAAACTGAGTGAATTAAGCCAAGAACGCAGAAAGAAAGCAGCCATATTGCTAGGTGTGAAGATCATCGTTAGTTCTCTGCATCTCATTCCCCTCAGCTATAAAATGGAGGTAAAATGACCCAAAATTGTCACTCTACAAAATGTCTTTGATGATTCTACAATTGTCTTCTGCAAAACTATAAAACTAAAGCTAAGGGCTAATGTCTGGTTCATCATGGTAAAGCCCAGGATTTAGCACACTTCTTAGCAAGCAATAGGTATTAATATTTGTTGGCTCGATTCGGCTCAGGTCATGATCCCGCGGTCCTGGGATCGAGCCCCGCATTGGGCTCTCTGCTCAGCGGGGAGCCTGCTTCCCTCTCTTTCTCTGCCTACTTGTGATCTCTGTCTGTCACATAAATAAATAAAATCTTTAAAATATATATATATTTGTTGGCTCGATGAATGAGTTTGAAATAATGAATGCAAATGATCTGGCACGTGATGGGTGTGCAGTACAGTCTATTCCTAAAATACAGGCGAAGGCAATCGGGTTTCTCTGATGCTTTAAAATGCAATATAAATCTATTAATTTTGAGAAAGGAGTTTCAAACCTTTCTTCTATATTTATAGTGCTTAGAGATAGGAAGCGATAGTATCCATTCTTCAGATTGTTTTGTTTCAGGAAGAGCCCAATAATTAAAGCAAAACTGTTATCTGGGGTTTTAAGTTGTAATTTTTGCTTTTCTGTCCTGACTGAACATAACACAAAGTTAACATGGCATTGAAAAACCCAACTGTGAAGCAGTTAATTGTAAACAAGTGTGCAATTACCTGGGCAACTTCTACCTCTAATTGATGTTAATATTCTTCAGTGGTTGCCTTAAACGCTATTAAGCCTACTTGTTGCAAGTAGGTGGAAATGTTACAACAAGAACAAAAATCCCTTCATTTACCTAAGGTGTGTTGTATTTGGAAAATACCTATTTTTCCACCGGCAACTTCACCCCAGTGTTGTAAATACCATTGCCTCCTCCTTTTACAATTAACCAAGGCCTTAGTAAGTTAAACTTCTATAATAAAAGGACTCATGAAGATAACTAATCTCCTGTGATACATATATTATTTCCCAATTAAATAAAAAGGGGTTTTTTTTTCTAGGAAAGAGCATTTGTATACTATCAACTGGAAGCATTTCCAAAGCATCTTTTGAGATGCTTTACTGTAACCCTTGTGAAATCCTGTTTCCTCAATTTTCAACTATGTAAGTTAAGTTTTATTCTTCTCCATGTGGTAAAAGGCTGCAAGCAGTGAGATGTGTTTCTTTCAAATGAACCAAACCCTCAGTGGCATGATTTAACATGGGGCCATCATCCCTCAAATGGAATTGAAGCTTTTTTTTTTCCTTTTTAAATCTTTAGGAAAACACAAGAAACTGTGAAAAGGTCATATTCATGAAAACCACCAAGAAATATTTAGTGAGTGCTTATTATGGGCAAGGAGCTATGCTGGTTATATTGAAGTCTGCAAAAATAAATCAGTCAATCGATCAATCAATCAATCAGGCAACTTTTCTGGCCTCAAGGAGCCCCAAGCAATGAGACATGGACATCAGTAGATATAATCCAAAGCAAAAAAAATTCTCAGTAACAGATGAAAGGCCCAGAGAACTGCTAATGGGAGTTCAAATCTTAGAAATCTCTGGAGGGCATATAGGGATGGCATAGGAAGGAAAGGTAGGAAGCTCTTTGATCAGAAGTGAGCATTGTATTTTGCAAACCACAGAAATTACTTAATTGATTGACAATTGAATATAATTCTGCTAGGAGCTATAGAAATTACATAAGATGTAGCCAATGGGAGCATTTGTCCTTAAGTTTATAATCAAATAAGAAATCAAGATCAGCACATTTATTCCTTTAACACTATTTATTGAAAGGGTGTCCCTGGCACTGTGTTAGGTCCTGGGGCTACAAAAGTGGAAAAGCAAGTTCTCTGCCTTTAGTGGAAATGCCTGACATCTGCGATATGGAGTGGTAAGTGGTGATGTGTTATATTCGAGGCGAAAGTGTTCCTGGGGGACAGGAAGCTTTGCCAGATCAGTGAAACTTGAAGGATAAAGAGCTCTACCAGGGGACAGTGAAGAACATTTGTTCCAGAATGGGGGGACTGTGGTTCTGAAAGTGTGAATTCAAGGCATCTTTGAGGCTAGCTTTGGAGGGCAACCATAACACACATAGGGTCTATTACGTGCTGAGCACTGTTCTAAGTTCTTTACAGTAACACATTAGGATTCACATTAACTCTATGGAAGTAGGTACTATTGCTGCCATTTGGAAGCCAAAGAGTTGGATACACAGAGAGAGAACTTTGCCTCCAGTCATACTGTTAGTAAGTAGCAACTCCAGGATGCATTTTGAGGCAATCTGGCTCCAGGAACCATATTTTCCAATGATAGATGATGAATTTGAAGGGTGGTAGGAACGAGACCAGGAAGGGTCCTACAAGTCACCCTTTTTTAAATTAGGTGATAGAAAATCATTTAGGGGCTCCTGCCCGGCTCAGTTGGTAGAGCATGTGACTCTTGATCTCGGGGTCATGAGTTTGAGCCCCAAATTGGGTGCAGAGATTACTTACTAAAATGATTTTTAAACCCATTTAAAAATAGCCATTAACACTGAGGGACGAGACAGAGTGCTATCACTAGTGTGAGAGGCAAGGGAAAGATACTATGGCTCACAAAGTCCTAATGCAAAAACTCAGCTAAGAGAAACTTGGCTTGCTGAGAGGAGGCTCCTCTCTTAGACAAAGATTTCCTGTTTGCTACAGACCTCACCCCTCCCACTTGTCAACTCAAGCCTGCTGGACTCACTTAGGCTTCCTGTGGTAATCCTTTTAAGTATGTGGGGGCCACCCTTCACCCCCAACAATTCACATCTCTCAGTCTGGGGCTCAGAATTTTCCTGTGTAAAGGGAGGTATTTGCACTCTCAGAATTTCTCAATTGTTCTCATACTAATAAAGACCTACAGTGGTTTGTTTAAAAATTCAGCTTCAAGACCCTTCCCAGGGGCTTCAGATTAAGTGGGAGCTGAGATAAGGCTCAGAATTTATTTTTTAACAAGCACCTCAGGTAATTCTTATCTGGGAAGTTTGAGAAGCACTCTTGGCCTTCTTCCAGGTGAATTTCAGCAGAACGATTCTACCAGTTTAGGGTAGGGGGAGGTGGGGAGAAGCTCACGTTTGATCAGTTTCCAGCCTCCCTGATGCCGGCTGGTCAGGAGCTGAAAAACGCACATTTCTCTGCAAAGGCTGAAGTATTTTCAGGGGAGAGATATAACCAGAAATACTTGCTACCTGTGGACAGAGTAAGAATTTACCAGTTTACTACGGTGTTTATTGCATAAGTCACAATGACTCCGAGGGGCAGAAAGAGTCCACACACACAACAGCTCTCAGCACGCTGCCTTCAAATGGCCAACCAGCAGACCTGTTTGTTAGGTGCTGGGCGCAGTGCTGAGCACTTGGGGCGAGACAAGGAAGAACTCGAACCGCAGGATCAAAACAACTGGAGTACTGCTCAGTGTCAGGTACAAGGTAGGAGTCTGGGAAGTGAATTGAGTTCATATTTTTCTTCTATCAGTTAGCACTTTCTGGTTTAGAGCATGCTTTCACATTTATTAATTTGATTCCTTGCTAAAGCAACGGAGGCTTAGAGAGGTCCAGAGACACCTCTAGAGTCACAGAGCAAGGAAGAAAAAGAATCAAGAGTTTTACTGTGAATTCAGTCCTCTGTATCCTGGAGCTGTCTCTCAAAGAGGCCAACCAGACAGTGGAGATGAGCCTGGGGGAGGGTGAAACTAATTGGATCTCATCTCTTATCCAGTAAGTGGGACAGAGCCTCAGGAAAACAAAAGGAGACAGAAACCAGGAGGGAATTCTAAGAATTGTTCTCTTTCATCTTGGAACTTCATCTTGGGAAAAGTGATCTGTAGGTCCCTGAGGTGCTTTTAGGCTAACACATTTTTTACAATTAAGTGTCTGATAAAGAACTTACTATGCACAGAAATAGCAAACTTTCTTAGTTTCACCACTTAACACCAGATTATGTCACCCTATTACAATTGTATTACAATCATCTAAATAATCATTTCACAAGAAATGGCTCACCTGGAGAAGAGCCTTCTGATTTCACGTCGCCTCTTGGTCTGTTAGGGACTCAGCTGGCAAAAATAAGGACCAAGAGTGTAGTAGTTAAGACCATGGGCTTTTATAGCCAGAAAGATCTGGGCTTGGATCCTTGATCCTTGTTAGAACTTCGGAAAGTTAGTGCAACTTCTCTAAGTCTCAGTTATTTCTGTTATTTCCCATGAAATGGGAAAACAAACAAGGCATATTTCCTTGGTTTGTCCTGAGGATTAAAGGAATTGTGTGTAGAAAACACTTAGGTCGGTTCCTGGAAGTACTCGATATATTTAACCTAAAGATAATTGTATCTTCCATGAGTCATTTTCTATGTATTCATGCTATGTATGCATTCTATGTAATTATTCTGTATTTGTAAACTAGAGGGTGATCCAAAGAAAAAGGAAAAGCCCCCCAGTAAACCAGAGAGGCCCACGGAAGGGAATATGGAAAGACACCATCCAATTAGATTACGTTCATTTCGAGTAAGCTAGTCTCTCCTCCATTTCTATTAGTTTGGTTCTTTATTGCTCATTTGAAGTATCTATCAGAACATTTTCTGTCCAAAATCAAAGGTTGAGCACACACCATGTGCTGAGCACTGTGCTAGAACTTGCTATGTAAACGTGATTATGATGCAGTTTCTACCTGCAGTCGAGTATAGGAAGCTGACACGTTTTCAAGTCAGTGTGGTGTCTGAGCAAGTCTGGGCATGTGCTGTGTGTGTGTGTGTGTGTGTGTGTATGTATGTAGGGTAGTGGTGGTGGTGAGGAAGCCTTCCAGGAAAGAAAGATGCTTGACCTGAATTTTGGAGCGTGATTAGGAACTAGTTAGGGGAGAAAGGTGTGGCACACGAGGGACTCCTGTCCATGGTATTTACTAGAGGATTAAGTGTTAAGGAAGGGAGTGGAGAAAGACAGCAGAGAAGGTAGACAGAGATCAGCTCATTGTCTTACCTGCCCTTCTAAAGAGCATGGACTTTGTCCTACAAGCATGGAGAGGACGCGGGCGGGGGTTTAGGTAGAAAAGTAAAGTGGTTAAATTGGAGTGTTCCATGACCCACTCTTCTGAGATGGGTTCAGCTGGTCAGGCCACAGCATGCCGGATGGGATTGGAAGGCTGTATCACATAAGGAGACAGCTATTGTTGTCATCTGTCCAACCCCCTCTCCATCTTCCTTCTGTGAATCTTCCATCTTATTAGCACTCTCCACCTCAGCCTCAAGGGTAGATTTATAACACAGGCCTAGCCAATCCTCTTGGCTATGGTGACTGGTTTGGGGATAGATATGTGACTTCGGCTGGGTCAATCAGAAAATGTCCTGAGACATTTCCCCTAGAGGAGAGACTCCCTTTTTGATGTTGGCAAGCTGATGGATGTGTCTATAATTGCTAGCAGCAGGTTTGCCTCATGGAGAATAAGGCTACTCAAGAGGAAAGGTCAGAGATGAAACCTGAAAGCAGAGCTCCTGGATCCAGCCGTACCTAAAGAGAGGCCCATGGATTTTCAGTAACATGACTTCACAAGTTTCATTTGTGACTAAAAGTATTATGAGCCACAGAGACTGAGGGATGTCTAGGATGTGAGATTTGGGGGGGCTAAACTAGGATAGTCCTAAGTTAACTGAGATAGTTGCTCACCTTAATGCCAGAGGCAGCCACATAGGCTAGAGTCTAGACAGGATGCTTTTACAGTAGTTTAGCCAAGGGATGATATGGGCCCAAATTCATAGTTGATGAGGAAAATCAGGGATGGATTTGAGAAGTATTTGGGAAATGAAACACCCAAGAATTGATGATCAAATATAAGGAATGAGGGGGTATTCTTGAATGTCTCTCAGGTTTCCAGCTATGGCAATTTAGTGATGATAGTGCTAGCAATTAAATTTGAGGCAGGGAAAAGGGTTTCAACACATTATGTTCCAAGTCCTTGTGCGCTATTGAAATGTCCTATAGGATAGGTAACTCTGATGCTTGGACAAAAGATCAGCCAGATGTATAGATTTGGGAATCGTTAGCCTATGATAGTCATAATGGATGGACTCCCCAAGAAGAATGGGTAAAGCGGAAAGAGCTGCAGTGGGCTAAAGATTAAAACTTGGGATCAAGGGTGGGATTTTAGGGGGTAGACATATGAAGAGGAGTCCGAGGAGGGAAAAAGAGTTGATATCACAGAAGCAAGTGGTGCAGAATTGTGAGTTTATGAAAAAGAATGATTCAGACAGGGGTCCTTGAAGCGGAAACTGAAATGCTTTATTGAGTTTGGAAATTGGGAGTTTATGGCCATTTTAGTGGGTGAAATCTGTTCCATTACAGGGGTGGGAATAAACACAAGATTGCAGCCAATGAGAAGATGGGAAGTGGGGCAGAGAAGACAAGGAAGGGTGGTCACTCTGGAAATTTTTAATAAGGGAGAGAAGACGGTAAGGGGCTTAGGGAAGAGTTGGAGGATTTGGACTTGAACCAGAGTTTGTTTCTCAACCTGTCCTTTCCGCCCTTGTCCCCCAACCTGTCCATTTGATGGAAGATATCTGGACAGGTGTAACGGAGACATTTGAGTGTGGGAAGGTAGTAAATTTAAGAATTCAGGCCAAATGGCTCCAGCATTTTGTGTGCTTGATGGTGAAGGCAGAATTGTTTGCCTGGTGGGAAGGAGATAAATGGGGGAGGTGTTGAGGAGGGTGATAATAGTTTAGAATGAAGGAGGAGTTGGACAGGTCAAATGATAAAATTGTGAGACACTTCTGGGGACTTAGCAGAGATTAGAAACACCACTGCCAGTTTCTCTCCACTAGTTTATTTTCCTTGTTCATTCTAATTATCTTTATGAAAGCAAAGGTTATGGCAGGACCCTGCTTAAAAGCCTCTACCAACTCCTTCCCCTTGCCTGTATAATCAGTACAAACTCTTTGACTTGAGCCAAACTTCCTTCCCTGCCTCATCAACATTCTCCTCTCCATATTCCTGCCGCAAAGATCTGTGTTGTTCCGATACTCTAGACTCCTTAAGAACCTAGTGATAAAAGGTTAGTATCCTATGATACTTTTGCTTTGTATGCACTTTTTTCTCTGCTGAGAACATCCTGTTCCTGTTCTTTATTAACAAACTCCTACTCAGCCTTCAATACCCAATTGATATGTTGCCTCCTCTGTGAGAATTTTTTGACTTAGAGCCAACTTCTTGATCTTTTTTAAAAACCGAATTTTATTTTAATTCCAGTATAGTTAACATGCAGTGATATATTACTTTCAGTTATTCAATATGCTGATTAACAATTCCATACATCACCTGGTGCTTATCACAAGTTGACTCTTTAATCCCTGTCACCTATTTCACCTAACCCCCAACCAACCTGCCTTGGGTAACCATCAGTTTGTTCTCTGTAGTTAAGAGTCTCTTTCTTCATTTGGCTCTTTCTTGTTTTTCCATTTGTTCATTTGTTTTGACTTAGTTTCTACCTTTGAAATCATATGGTATTTGTCATTTGGCTTATTTTGCTTAGCATAACACCCTCTAGATCTATCCATGTTGCCAAATGGAAAGATTTCTTCTCCTTCCCCTCCTCCTCCCCCCCTCCTCCTCTCCCTCCCTTCCCCCTCTTCCCCCTCCCCCCCTTCTTCTTTTTTGAGAGGGGGAGGGTAGGCAGAGGGAGAGAGAGAGAATCTTCAGCAGGGGCCGATCTCCTAACTCAGAGAGTACAACCTGGGCTGAAATGAAGAGTCAGACACTTAACCAACTGGACCACCCAGGTGCCCCAAGATTCCATTCTTTTTTATGGCTGAATAATATTCCATTGTATATTGATGCCACTTTTTCTTTATCCATTCATATATTGATGGACACTTGGGCTACTTTCATAATTTGGCTATCATGAATAATGCTGCTGTAAACATAGCAGTGCATGTATCCCTTTGAATTAGTCTTTTTGTATGTTTTGGGTAAATACCCAGTAGTATTACTACTGGATCATAGGTTTGGTCTATTTTTAACTTTTTGAGGAACCTCCATACTATCTTCCATGGTGGCTGCACCAGTTTGCATTCCCACCAGCAGTGTACTAGAGTTCCTTTTTTCTCCACATCTTTGCCTGCACATGTTGTTTCTTGTGTTTTTTATTTTAGCCATTCTGCTGGGTATGACATGATATCTTGTTTTAATTTTGATTTGTGTTTCCCCAATGGTAAGTGATGTTGAACATCTTTTCATGTGTCTGTTGGCCATCTGGATGTCTTTTTTGGAGAACAGTCTGTTTATTTCTTCTGTTCATTTTTAAGTTAGTTCTTTGTTTTGGGGGTGTTGATCTATATAAGTTCTTCATATGTTTTGGATACTAACCTTTTATCTGATTAGTCATTTTCAAGTATCTTTTCCCATCCAATAGGTTGCCCTTTAATTTTGTTGATTCTTTCCCTTGCTGTGTGGAAGCCTTTTATTTTGATGTAGTCTCAATATTTTATTTTTGCTCTTATTTCCCTTGCCTCAGGAGACCTATCTAGAAAAATGTTGCTATGGCCAATGTCAGAGAAATTACTGCCTGTGCTCTCTTGTAGGATTTTTATGGTTTCAGGTCTCACATTTAGGTCTTTAATCCATTTTGAAATTATTTTTGTGTATGGTGTAAGAAAGTGATCATGTACATTTTGCATGTAGCTGACCAGTTTCCCCAACAGCATTTGTTGAAGAGACTTTTTCCCATTGCATTTTCTTTCCTGCTTCATCAAAGATTAATTGACCATATAACTGTGGGTTTATTTCTGGGTTTTCTATTCTGTTCTATTGATACATGTGTCTATTTTTGTGTCAGCACCATACTGATTTGATTACTACAGCTTTGTAATACAATGTAAAGCCCAGAATTGTGATGTCTCTAGCTTTGCTTTCCTTTTTCAAAATTGCTTTGGCTATGCAGGGTCTTTTATAGTTCCATATACATTTTAGGATTGTTTTAGCTCTGTGAAAAATGCTCTTGGTGTTTTGATAGGGGTTACATTAAATATGTGTATTGCCTTGGATAGTATAGACATTTTAACAGTATTCTTCCAATTCATGAGCATGGAATGTCTTTCCATGTGTGTGATCTTCAATTTCTTTCATCAGTGTTTTATACTTTTCAGAGTACAGGTTTTTCACCTCTTTGTTTAAGTTTATCCCTAGGTATTTTATTGTTTTTATTGTTTTTGGTGCAATTATAATGGGATTGTTTTCTTAATTTCTTTCTTCTGCTTCATTAGTAGTGTATAGAAATGCCACAAATTTCTGCACATAGATTTTGTATGTAGCAATTTTACTGAATTCCTTTATCAGTTCTAGTAGTTTTTTTGTTAGCACCTTTAGGGTTTTCTCTTTTTTTTTTTCCTAATTTTTAAGAAAATATTTAATTAATTTATTTATTTGAAAGAGACCACAAGCAGGGGAGAGGGAGAAGCAGGCTCCCTGCTAGGAGGCTTGATCCCAGAACCCTGGGATGATGATCTGAGCTGAAGGCAGACACTCAACTTACTAAGCCACCAGGTGCCCCTAGGGTTTTCTATATATAGCATCATATCATCTGCAAATAAAGAAAGTTTTACTTCTTCCTTACTGATTTGGATGCCTTTTATTTCTTTTTGTCTGATTGTGGTGTCTAGGAATTCTGGTACTATGCTGAACAAAGTGGTGAAATTGGACATCCTTGTCTTTTTCCTGATCTTAGGGGGAGAGCTCTCACTTTCCCCATTGAGTAGGGTGTTTGCTGTGGGTTTTTCATATATGGCCTTTATTATGTTGAGGTATGTTCCCTCTAAACCCACTTTGTAGAGGGCTTTGATCATGAATGGATGTTTTGTCAAATACTTGTTTTGCACCTATTAAGATTATCATATGGTTTTTATCTTTTCTCTTATTGATGCAATATATGACATTGATTGTTTTGCAAATATCAGACCACCCTTGAAACCTAGAAATAAATCCCAGTCGATCATGGTAAATATTTTTAATGTAATGTAGGGTTTGGTTTGCTAGTATTTTTAAGAATCTTTGCATCTATGATAATCAGAGATAGTGGCCTGTAGTTCTCTTTATCTGTGTTGTCTTTGTCTGGTTTTGGTGTAACTGGCCTCATAGAATGCATTTGGATGTTTTCCTTCTATTTTTTGGAATAGTTTCAGAAGAATAGGTATTAATTCATCTTTAAATATTTGGTAGAATTTACCTGTGAACCATCTGGTCCTGAACTTTTGTTTCTGGGTAGTTTTTTTGATTACTGATTTAATCTCCTTGACAACTGGTGTGTTCTAATTTTCTGTTTCTTTCTGCTTCTGTTTTGGGAGGTTATGTTTCTAAGAATTTATCCATTTCTTTTAGGTTGTCTAATTTGTTGGCATATAGTTTTTCATAATATTCTCTTAACAATTGTTTGTATTTCTGTGGTGTTGGTTGTTATTTTTCCTCTTTCACTTGCGATTTTCTTCCTGACTTTTAAAAGAAGGAGGAATTTTATTGCCTGCCAGAACAAAACTTAGTAGCTTTTTAAAAATTAACATATAATGTATTATTTGCCCCAGGAGTACAGGTCTGTGAATCATTGGCTTACACACTTCACAGCACTCAGCATAGCACACACCTTCCCCAATGTCCATAACCCAGCCACCCTATCTCTAACCCCCTACCCCCCAGCAACCCTCAGTTTGTTTTGTGAGATTAAGAGTCTTTTATGGTTTGTCTCCCTCCTGATCCCATCTTGTTTCTTGTTTCATTTCTTATTTCATTTTTTCCCCTCCCTACCCCCCACAACCCCCTGCCCTGCCTCCTCATATCAGAGAGATCATATGATAATTATTTTTCTGATTGACTTATTTCATTTAGCATAATACCCTCTAGTTCTATCCATGTCATTGCAAATGGCAAGATTTCATTTCTTTTGATGGCTGCATAGTATTCCATTGTATGTATGTGTGTGTGTGTGTGTATGTACGTACATATATATATGTACATACACACACACCACATCTTCTTTATCCATTCATCTGTTGATGGACATCTTGGTTCTTTCCATAGTTTGGCTATTGTGGACATTGCTGCTATAAACATTAGTGTGCACGTGCCCCTTTGGATCACTACATTTGTATCTTAAGGGTGAATACCCAGTAGTGTAATAGCTGGGTCATAGGGTAGCTCTATTTTCAACTTTTTGAGGAACCTCCATACTGTTCTTCAGAGTGGCTACATCAGCTTGCATTCCCACCAACAGTGTAGGAGGGTTCCCCGTTCTCCACATCCTCACCAACATCTGTAGTTTCCTGACATTAATTTTAGCCATTCTGACTGGTGTAAGGCAGTATCTCACTGTGGTTTTGATTTATATTTCCCTGTTGCCGAGTGATGTTGAGCACTTTTTCATGTGTCTGTGGACCATTTGTATGTCTTCTTTGGAGAAATGTCTGTTCATGTCTTCTGCCCATTTCATGATTGGATTATTCTTTGGGTGTTGAGTTTGATAAGTTCTTTATAGATTTTGGATACTAGCTCTTTTTTTTTTTTTTTAAGATTTTATTTGTTTATTTGAGAGAGAGGCAGTGAGAGAGCATGAGCGAGGAGAAGGTCAGAGGGAGAAACGGACTCCCCGTGGAGCTGGGAGCCCGATGCGGGACTCGATCCCGGGTCTCCGGGATCATGACCTGAGCCGAAGGCAGTCGTCCAACCAACTGAGCCACCCAGGCGTCCCGGATACTAGCTCTTTAACTGATATGTCATTTGTGAATATCTTCTCCCATTCTGTCAGTTGTCTTTTGGTTTTGTTGACTGTTCCCTTTGCTGTGCAAAAGCTTTTGATCTTGATGAAGTCCCAATAGTTCATTTTTTGCCCTTGTATCCCTTGCCTTTGGTGATGTTTTAGGAAGAAGTTGCTGTGGCTGAGGTGAAAGAGGTTACTGCCTGTGTTCTCCTCAAGGATTTTGATGGATTCCTGTCTCACATTGAGGTCCTTCATCCATGTGGAGTCTATTTTTGTGTGTGGTGTAAGGAAATGGTCCAGTTTCATTCTTTTGCATGTGTCTGTCCAATTTTCCCAACACCATTTGTTGAAGAGACTGTCTTTTTTCCATTGGACATTCTTTCCTGCTTTGTCGAAGATTAGTTGACCATAGAGTTGAGGGTCCATTTCTGGGCTTTCTTTTTTTTTTTTTTTTAAATTTGTTTTATTTGTCAGAGAGAAGGGAGAGAGAGCGAGCGAGCACAGGCAGACAGAGTGGTAGGCAGAGGCAGAAGCAGGCTCCCTGGCGAGCAAGGAGCCCGATGTGGGACTCGATCCCAGGACGCTCGGATCATGACCTGAGCCGAAGGCAGCTGCTTAACCAACTGAGCCACCCAGGTGTCCCCATTTCTGGGCTTTCTATTCTGTTCCGTTGGTCTATGTGTCTGGTTTTGTGCCAGTACCATACTGTCTTGATGATGACAGCTTTATAATAGAGCTTGAAGTCTGTGATTGTGATGCCACCAACTTTGGCTTTCTTTTTCAACATTCCTCTGGCTATTCGGGGTCTTTTCTTCTTCCATATAAATTTTAGGATTATTTGTTCCATTTCGTTGAAAAAAAAAATTGATGGTATTTTAGTAGGGATTGCATTAAATGTATAGATTGCTTTAGGTAGCATAGACATTTTCACAATATTTGTTCTTCCAATCCATGAGCATGGAACGTTTTTCCACTTCTTTGTGTCTTCCTCAACTTCTTTCATGAGTACTTTATAGTTTTCTGAGTACAGATTCTTTGCCTCTTTGGTTAGGTTTATTCCTAGGTATCTTATGGTTTTGGGTGCAATTGTAAATGGGATTGACTCCTTAATTTCTCTTTCTTCTGTCTTGCTGTTAGTGTATAGAAATGCAACTGATTTCTGTGCATTGATTTTATATCCTGACACTTTCCTGAATTCCTGAATTCTAGCAGTTTTGGAGTGGAGTGTTTTGGATTTTCCACATAAAGTATCATGTCATCAGCAATGAGTGAGAGTTTGACTTCTTCTTTGCCGATTTGGATGCCTTTTATTTCCTTCTCTTGTCTGATTCCTGAGGCTAGGACTTCTAGTACTATGTTGAATAGCAGTGGAGATAGTGGACAGCCCTGCCGTCCTGACCTTAGGTAGAAAGCTCTGTTTTTCCCCTTTGAGAATGATATTCGCTGTGGGTTTTTCATAGGTGGCTTTGATGATATTAAGGTTATCCTCTATGCCTACGCTATGAAGAGTTTTGATCAAGAAAGGATGCTGTACTTTGTCAAATACTTTTCAGCGTCTATTGAGAGTATCATATGATTCTTGTTCTTTCTTTTCTTAATATATTGTATCATATTGATTGATTTGCAGATGTTGAACCAACCTTGCATCCCAGGAATAAATCCCACTTGGTTGTAGTGAATAATTCTTTTAATGTACTGTTGGATCCTATTGGCTAGTATTTTGGTGAGAATTTTTGCATCTGTGTTCATCAAGGATATTGGTCTGTAATTCTCCTTTTTGATGGGGTCTGTGTCTAGTTTGGGTATCAAGGTGATGCTAGC
The DNA here is from genome assembly GCA_004024625.1 of Mellivora capensis. Taxonomy (NCBI): domain Eukaryota; kingdom Metazoa; phylum Chordata; class Mammalia; order Carnivora; family Mustelidae; genus Mellivora; species Mellivora capensis. The sequence goes on along the minus strand of PISX010001437.1, from coordinate 92,882 downwards.
CTCATAAAATGAGTTTGGAAGTTTTCCTTCCATTTCTATTTTTTGGAACAGTTTCATAATAGGTATTAATTCTTCTTTAAATGTTTGGTAGAATTCCCCTGGGAAGCCATCTGGCCCTGGGCTCTTGTTTGTTGGGAGATTTTTGGTGACTGCTTCAATCTCCTTACTGGTTATGGGTGTGTTCAGGTTTTCTATTTTTTCCTGGTTCTGTTTTGGTATTTTATATGTGTCTAGGAATGCATCTGTTTCTTCCAGATTGTCAAATTTGCTCATAATATGTTTTACAATTGTTTGTATTTCTTTGATGTTGGTTGTGATGTCTCCTCTTTCATTCATGACTTTATTTATTTGTGTCCTTTCTCTTTTCTTTTTGATAAGTCTGGCCAGGGGTTTATCAATCGTATTAATTCTTTGAAAGAACTTGCTTTTAGTTTTGTTGATTTGTTCTACTGTTCTTTGGTTTCTATTTCATTGATTTCTGCTCTGATCTTTATTTCTCTTCTCCTGCTGGGCTTAGGTTTTCCTTGCTGTTCTTTCTCCAGCTCCTTTAGGTGTAGGGTTAGGTTGTGTACTTGAGACCTTTCTTGTTTCTTGAGAAAGGCTGGTATTGCTATATACTTTCCTCTCAGGACCACCTTTGCTGTGTCCCAAAGATTTTGAGCAGTTGTATTTTCATTTTCATTTGTTTCCATGAATTTTTTCAATTCTTCTTTGATTTTGTGGTCAACCCATTCATTCATTTTTTTAAAGAATTTATTTATTTATTTGACAGACAGAAATCACAAGTAGGCAGAGAGGCAGGCAGAGAGAGGGGGAATCAGGCTCCCCACTGAGCAGGGATCCCAACACGAGACTCGATCCCAGGACCCTGAGATCATGATCTGAGCAGAAGGCAGAGGCTTTAACCCACTGAGCCACTCAGGTGCTCCCATTCATTCTTTATTAGGATGCTCTTTAGCTTCCATGTAATTGAGTTCTTTCCAACTTTCCTCTTGTGATTGAGTTCTAGTTTCAGAGCATTATGGTCTGAAAATATGCAGGTAATGACTCCAGTCTTTTGGTACCGGTTGAGACCTGATTTGTGACCCAGGATGTGATCTATTCTGGAGAATGTTCCAGGTGTTCTAGAGAAGAATGTGTATTGTTGTTTTGGGACAGAATGTTTTAAATATATCTGTGATGTCTGTCTGGTCCAGTGTGTCATTTGAAACCTTTATTTCCTTGTTGATCTTTTCCTTAGATGATCTGTCCATTTCAGTAAAATCCCCTACTATTATTGTATTCTTGTCGATGTGTTTCTTTGATTTTTGTTATTAATTGGTTTATATCACTGGCTTCTCCCATGTTAGGGGCATAGATATTTAAATTGTTAGATTTTCTTGTTGGACAGATCCCTTAAGTATGATATAGTGTCCTTCCTCGTTTCTTATTATAGTCTTTGGCTTAAAATCTAATTTATCTGATATAAGGATTGCCACCCCAGCTTTCCTTTGATGTCCATTAGCATGGTAAATTGTTGTCCACCCCCTCACTTTAAATCTGGAAGTGTCTTTGGGTCTCAAATGAGTTTCTTGTAGACAGCATATTGATGGGTTTTGTTTTTTTATCCATTCTGATACCCTGTGTCTTCTGATTGGGGCATTTAGCCCATTTACATTCAGGGTAGCTATTGAAAGATATGAATTAAGGCCATTGTCTTGCTTGTAAGGTGATTGTTACTGTATACTGTCTCTGTTCCTTTCTGGTCTGTTACTTTAGGGCTCTCTCTTTGCTTAGATGACCACTTGTAATATTTCTTTTAGGGCTGGTTTGGTGTTTGCAAATTCTTTTAATTTTTATTTGTCCTGGAAGCTTTTTAACTCTCTATCTGTTTCAATGACAACCTAGCTGGATATAGTATTCTTGGTTGCTTATTTTTCTCATTTAGTGCTCTGAATATATCCTGCCAATCTTTTTTGGCCTGCCAGGTCTCTGTGGTTAGGTCTGCTGCCAATCTAATATTTCTGTCATTGTATGTTACAGACCTTTTGTCCCAAGCTGTTTCAGGGTTTTCTTTTGTCACTGAGACTTGTAAGTTTTACTATTAGATGATGGGATGTGGACCTATTTTTATTGTTTTTGAGGGGGGTTCTCTGTGTTTCCTGGATTTTGATGCTTGTTCCCTTCACCAAATTAGGGAAATTCTCTATTATAACTTGCTCCAATATACCTTCTGGCTCGCCCTCTTTCTTCTTCTGGGATCCCAAGTATTCTAATATTCTTTCATCTTATGGTATCAGTTATCTCTCAAATTCTCTCCTCGTGGTCCAGTAGTTGTTTGTTTCTTTCTCAGCTTCTTTATTCTCCATCATTTGGTCTTCTATATCACTAATTCTCTCTTCTGCATCATTTATCCTAGCAGTAAGAGATTCCATTTTTTATTGCACCTCATTAATAGCTTTTTAAATTTCAACTTGGTTAGATTTTAGTTCTTTTATTTCCCCAGAAAGGGATTTTATTTCTCCTGAAAGAGATTCTCTAATATCTTCCATGCTTTTTTCGAACCCAGCTAGCCCCATGATGATTGTCATTCTGAACTGTAGTTCATATTGATTAGGTCCCTAGCCATTGGTACTGCCTCTTGTTCTTTTTTATCGTGGTGGGTTTTTCCGCCTTGTCATTTTATCAAGATAAGAATATATAAATGAGAGAACAAAATACTAAATGGGTAGCAATGACCTCAGAAAAATATACACTAACCAAATCAGAAGAGTCCCAAAACTGGGGAGGTGGGGAGAGGAGAAATGGGGGTAAAAAAGAAGAAAAAAAAAAAAATATATATATATATTAGACTGGTGAATAGAACAGAGCCACACACTTAATTTTGGGTATATTTTGGTCTGTTAGAAGAAACTACCTCCCTAAATTTTAAGGAAGAAAAACATACACACACACACACACACACACACACACACACATATGTATATATATACACAAAAATAAGGATAAACACAATGAAAGGATGGAATATGACTGTAAAGATGAAAATTTAAAATGATTCTAAAGAGGGAATTGATAAGAAAGTTGAAAAAAGAAAAAAAAAAAAGGAAAGAATGTGATCAGGCTGGAGACTAGAGCAAAGCCATGTGCTAGATTTAGAGTATATCTTGATCTATTGGAAAAGATTGTATTCCAGAGTTTTAAAGGAAAAAAAAAAACCCTATATGTATACAAAAAGTAAGGTTAAATACAATGAAAGGATAAAATATGACTATAACAATGAATATTTAAAAAGAAAAGGTATTGATAAGATAAAATAGTTAAAAACATTAAAATAGGAAAGAGGAAAAATTTAAAAAATAGAATAAGAAAAAAATAAAAATTTAAAAATTTAACTTTGAAAGACTAAGGGATTATGGGGGAAAAGCCATGAATTCTATGTGTTGCTTTCTCCTAGCTCTGGAGTTCCACAGTTATCTTTGATCAGTGAACTTGGTCTTGGCTGGATGTTCTTGCTGATCTTCTGGGGGAGGGGCCTGTTGCAGTGATTCTCAATTGTCTTTGCCTGAGTCAGAATTGCACCACACTTGCCAGGGGTCAGGCTAAGTAATCTTCTCAGGTTCGTTCTCAGTAGCTTTTGTTCCCTTAATGCTTTCCGTACAGCTTTGGAGGATGGGAATGAAGATGGCAGCCTCCCAATCTCCAGTCCTGTAGGAGCTGAGAGCTCGGGGCCCCACTCCTCTGTGCGCCTTCAGAGAAAAGCAGTCAATCACTCCCATCTCCCTGGTCTCAAATGAGCATTTCTATCTCTGGCACATGGCCCCGTTTGGAGTCTCCAAACCCAGCAGATTCCTGCAGCACATTCCCATGCCACTCCTCCCAGAGGAGGAAGGAGGGGGTCTCCCTGGATCTGCCACTCATGGGGTCTCTGCTCAAAGACCAGGGGTCCAACTGTGCCTTCGACCATGGTTTAAGATAAGCCTGAGCTGAGAGCCTGCTCCTTGACTCCATCTCTATAGCTGGCTTCTCTGCTCCAATACTTGGGAGCTCTGCCACACTCAGACACCCCTGGTCTTTTTGTGACCCTGTGGGTCCTGAGACCACACTCTCCCCGTGAGGGCTCCACCTCCTGTTTAGCCTCTGGAGCGATGTCCCTCAGTGGAGCAGACTTCTAAAAGTTCTGATTCTGTGCTCTGCTGCTCTACTGCCTGCCCAGAGCCAGCCCCTCCCCCTGTGGTCTATCTTCCTTTGGATAGTTTGGATTACTTTGGATTACTTTGGATTCACTTCACATCCTACATTCCAGAAGGTGGTTGATTTTCTGTTCCTAGAATTGCTGCTCTTCTTTTTGAGCTCCTCTTGAGTTTGTAGGTGTTCAGAATGGTTTGATAACTAGCTGAACTCCTGGGTCCTGATGATATTTTGGTCTCCTGCTCCTCTGCCATCTTCTCACTTGTGTTTTTGTTGTTGTTGTTTTGCCCTTTCACTTTTTTATGAGTCTGGCTAGAGGTTTATTCATTTTGTTAATCTTTTCAAAGAAATAGCTCCTGGTTTCATTGATCCTTTTTTTTGTTGTTGTTATTTTGTTTTGTTTTAGTTTCTATATCATTTATTTCTGCTCTAAATTTTATTTCCTTCCTTCCTTTTGGGTTTTGTTTTTCTTTTTCTAGTTCCTTTAGGTGTAAGGTTAAGGTGTTTTGAGATTTCTTCCTTCTTGAGGTAGGTCTGTGTTGCTATAAACTTCCCTCTTGGAACCACTTTTGCTTCATCACAAGGGTTTTAGACCATTGTTCTCATTTTCATTTGTTTCCATGTATTTTTTGATTTCTTCTTTTATTTCTTCATTGACTTATTTATTGTTTAGTAGGATGTTATTTAACTTCCATGTATTTGTGGTCTCCAGATTTTTTCTTGTGGTTGATTTCTAGTTTCATAGCAGTGTGGTCAGAAAAGATGCACGGTATGGCTTTGATCGTTTTGAATTTGCTGAGGCTTGTTTTGTGTAATGTAATCTATTCTGGAGAATGTTCCATATGCACTTGAAAAGAATGTGTATTCTACTGTTTTATGGTGGAGTGTTCTGAATATATCTGTTAAATCCATCCGTCCTGTGTGTCATTCAAAGCCACTGTTGCCTTGTTGATTTTCTGTTTGGGTGATCTGTCCATTGATCTTAGTGTGGTTTTAAAGTCCTTTACTGTTGTTGTATTATTATTGAGTAGTTCCTTTATGTTTGTTATGAGCTGCTTTATGTATTTGGGTGCTCCCATGTTGGGTGCATAAATGTTTACAATTGTTGTTATCTTTTTTTTTTAAGGTTTATTTATTTATTTTAGAGAAAGAGAGCATGAGCAGATGTGGGGGCAGAAGAAGAGGAAGAGGGAGAGAATCCTAAGCAGACTCCCTGCTGAGCACAGAGCCTAACACAGGGCTCAATCTCACAACCCTGAGATCATGATGTGAGTCAAAATCAAGAGTTGAATGCTCAGGGCGCCTGGGTGGCACCACTGCCTTCGGCTCAGGTCATGATCTCAGGGTCCTGGGATCGAGCCCTGCATCAGGCTCTCTGCTCAGCAGGGAGTCTGCTTCTCCCTCTCTCTCTGCCTGCCTCTCTGCCTACTTATGATCTCTCTCTGTGTCAAATAAATAAATAAAAATCTTTAAAAAAATAAAAGTTGGATGCTCAACCATCTGAGCCACCCAAGTGCCCCAATTGTTATATCTTCTTGTTGGCTTGTCCCCTTTATGATATTTATAGTGTCCTTCTTTGTCTCTTTTTACAGACTTTGTTTTAGTCTATTTTGTCCAATATAAGTATTGCTATTTCAGCTTTCTTTTGACATCTGTTTGCATGATAAATATTTCTCCACCCTCTCACTTCTAATCTGCAGGTGTCTTTGGTGTGAAATGACTCTCTATTAGGCAGCATGGAGATGGATACTGTTCTTCTATCCCTTCCATCATCCTGTGTCTTTTGATTGGAGGATTTAGTCTATTTACATTCAGAGTAATTGCTGATAGATATGTATTTTTTGCCATTTTGTTACTTGTTTTGTGGTTTTGTAGCTTTTCTCTGATCCTTTATTCTCTTTCTCCTTCATGGTTTCCTGGTTTCCTTTAGTGATATATTTGGATTCCTTATTCTTTGGTTTTTGCATATGCTACTCCTCTTTTGATTGGTGGTTACCAATGGGTTTATATATAACATCTTCTCCTGTAGCAGTTTATACTAACTGATGGTTGCTTAATTTTGAACTCATTCTGTACTCCTCTTCCCTCCCTGTTTCAGATATTTGGTATCATATTTTACATCCTTCTATTTTGTGTTTCTCTTGATAGATTTTTACAGATATACTAATTTATTTTTGCCTTTGTGCTTCCTATCTTTCTTGCTCCTACTTGTGGTTTTTGTTTTCCACTCAGAGTCTCCCTTAACATTTATTGTAGGGCTGGTTTAGTGGTCATAAATTCTTAACTTTTGTTTGTTTGGGAAACTCTTTATCTTTCTTTTATTCTAAATGATAGCCTTGCTGGATAGACTATTTTTTAAAAATATTTATTTATATGAGAAGGAGAGAGAGTGTGTGCACAAGCAGGAGCAGGAGAAACTCCCTGCTGAACAGGGAGCCCCACATGGGACTTGATCCCAGGACCCAGAGATCATGACCTGAGCTGAAGGCAGACACCTAACTGGTTGAGCCACTCAGATACCCCTGGATAGACTATTCTTACCTGAAGATGTTTCCTTTTCTGCACTTTGAATATTTTGAGCCCCTGTCTCCTGGCCTGAAAAGTTTCTGCTGAAAAATTAGCTGATAGTATTATGGGGTTTCCTTTGTATGTAACTGTCTTCTTTTCTCTTCCAACCCTTAAAATTCTTTATCACTTTTTTTTTTTTGTCATTTTAATTACTATGTGTCTTGGTGTGGACCTCCTTGGGTTGAATTTGTTGGGATCTCTGTGCCTCCTGAATCTGGATTTCTGTTTCCCTTCTCAGATTCAGGATGTTTTCAGCTATTTCTTCTAATATATTTTGTGCCCCCACCCCCCACCCTTTCTCTCTCTTCTCCTTCTTGGATCCCTATAATGTGAATGTTAATTACACTTGATGGTGTTGCTGAGTGCTCTAAGTCTATTCTCATTAGGCAGCATTTATTTGTCTCTCACCTGTTCAGCTTGGTTGCTTCCCATTACTTTATCCTCCAGGTCACTGATACATTCCTCCACTTCCTCTAGCCCACTATTTATCTTTGTTAAGGGTCTCACTGATGTCCTCTACCCTTTTCTGAAGTTCAGTAATATCTTTATGATTACTACCTTAAATTCTCTATCAGGCATATTACGTATTTGTTTCCACTTAGCTCACCACTGTGATTTTTGTCTTGTTCTTTCAGAGCCAACTTCTTATAATAGTATTTACCACCGTTGCATAGTCATTTATCTGTTTGCCTCCTACTGCCCAACCCTATAGCCCCTGCCCCAACCATCCTGGCAGATCCTTGTCTTTTCTGTGTTTATCCTAGGACATACTTAGAACAGGGCTAGTAGGAACTACTACATTCCTAGTAGGACCTCAACAAATGAATGAATTCTTCTTTGTCCTTCTTCTAAAAACCAAATGCCATGTTATTCACATTTAATATTGGAATGAGCTACTTTTCTTCTTGTAGTTAGTTATGTTTTTGAACTCTTTATAAAGGCATTGTTAGAACTTTGCTCTTTCAATTCTATTAATTTCTTATATACAAAATACCTTTCTGCAATTCATTTTTCCTTAAAAATTACTTCCAGTCCTGCTGATGAGTCAGTCGGTGAAGTATCAGGAAGTGATTCTTTAAATATCTTTTAAATATCTATAATTACATACACCAAACCCACATATCCTTATCTGACCCCATACTTGACTTTGGTTCTCCTGATTTTTAATTCAAGGAGGAAAATGTGAAATGACTTGGGGTAGGAATGGCAAAATGCAACTGAAAGTTAATTGCTTTCCTCTCTCAAATTTGCATAAAATTTAAAGCTAGAAGAAATATTAATAATTACCTAACCTAAATCCCTTTTTTAAAATAAATCCTTTTTTCCCCCAGGGAAACAGGACCAGAATTCATAAAGGTCCTAAGTTTGCACAGCAAATTAGTGACTTGCTGATTCCAGGACATGTGTTTTTCTCTTCCATTATACTAACTGCTCATGAAAAATTTGGTGTTAAAGGCCTATCAACTATGCATATGGATCTTTTCAAACTTCTATTTCCTCATATGTAAAGTAGGGATAATAATAGGAGCTATGTCATGGGTTTATTTTGAGATTTTTTAAATTGAACTGTAGTTGACACATGATGTTACATTAGTTTCAGGTGTACAACATAGCGCTTCCACAACTCTGTATGTTATGCTATGTCCACAAATAGCTACCATCTGTGACTATACAATGTTATTGTGATACCATTGACTTTATTCTTTGTGCTGTACCTTGTATCTCAGTTACTTATTCATTCCAAAACTGGAAGTCTATACTACCCACACACCTTGAGCCATTTTGCCCATCCCCCAAGCACCAGTTTCTTCTCTGATTTATGGGTCTGTTTGGTTTTTGTTTGTTTGTTTTTTAGCTTCCACGTATGAGTGAAATCATATGGTATTTGTCCTTCTCTGGCTTATTTCACTTGGTGTAGTACCTTTCTGGATCCATCCATGTTGGTTTAAATGGCAAGATTTCATTCTTTTTTTAATATCTGAATATTCTACTGTGTGTGTGTGTGTGAATATCTATATCTATGTAGTGTGTGTGTGTATATATATATGTACATATGCATATATATTTATCTTCCTTAATTTGGCTATATTGCAGTATTTATAATAGCCAAGATATGGAAGCAAGTAAATGTCCATAGATAGATGACTGAAGAAGACACACACACACACACACAAATATTATTCAGCTATAAAAAATAATGAAATCTTGCCATTTGCAACAATATGGATGGATCTAGAAAGATATTATGCCATGTGAAATAAGCCAGTCAGAGAAGGACAAATACCATATGATTTCACTCATGTGTGGAATTTAAGAAACAAAACAAATGAACAAAGGAAAAAGAAACCAATAACAACAACAACAAAACAAACAAACAAAAAATCAAACCAACACCCGCCTGCCACCAAAAAACTAGACTCTTAACTTTGAGAAAAAAACAGATAGTTGCCAGAGGAAAGGTGGGTGGAGGAATGGGTGAAATAGGTCAAGGGGATTAAAAGTACATGTGCCTTGATGAGCACTGAGTAATATATAGCATTGTTGAATCATTATATTGTACACCTGAAACTAATATAACTATGTTAACCATACTGGAATTAAGACATTTAAAAAAATATTTTATTTATTTGACACAGAGAGATCACAAGTAGGCAGAGTGGCAGGCAGAGAGAGAGGGAGGGAAGCAGGCTCCCTGCTGAGCAGAGAGCCCAATGCGGGGCTTGATCCCAGGACCTTGAGATCATGACCTCAGCTGAAGGCAGAGGCTTAACCCACTGAGCCACCCAGGTGCCCCTGGAATTAAAATTTTTAAAAATGCTACAATGAGCATAGCGGTGAATATATCTTTTCAATTTAGTGTTTGTGTTTTCTTTGGGTAAATCTCTAGTAGGGAAATTACTGGATGATATGGTAGGTTGACTTTAAATTTTTTTAGGTAATTCCATGTTGTTTTTCATAGTGGTTGCATTAATTTGCATTCCCACCAACAGTGTAAAAGGGTTGCTTTTCTCTACATCCTCACCAACATGTTATTTCTTGACTTTTTGATTCTAGTCATTCTGACATATGTGAGGTGGTATCTCATTGTGGTTTTGATTTGCATTTCTCTGATAATTAGTGATGTTGAGCACCTCTTCATATGTCTGTGGGCCATCTGTATGTCTTTTTTGGAAAAATGTCTATTCAGGTCCTCTGCCCATTTTTAATTAGATTATGTGCATGTGTGTGTGTGTGTGTGTTATGTTCCTAATATATTTTGGATATTAGCCCCTCGGATATATGATTTGAAAGTTTATTCTCCCAGTCAGTAGGTTACCTTTTCCTTTTGTTGATGGTTTCCTTCACTGTGCAAAAGCCTTTTATTTTGGTGTAGTCCTAGTAGTTACTTTTTTGCTTCCTTTACCCAAGGAGACCTATCTAGAAAAATGTTGCTAAGGCCAATGTTAAAGAAATTATTACCTATGTTTTCTTCTAGGAGTTTTATGGTTTTATGTCTCATATTTAGGTCTTTCACCTATTTTGAGTTTTTGTGTGGTATAAAAAGTGGTCCAGTTTCATTCTTTTGCATGTAGCTGTCCAATTTTCCCAACACTATCGAAGAGACTATTTTCCTCATTGTACATTCTTGTCTCCTTTGTCATAGATTGACCATATAAGCATGGGTTTATTTCTGATTTTTCTATTCTGTTCACATGCCAACTTGTGCTTAGACTTATCCTTAACCTCTTCCCAGGAGACATTAATACTCAAGTCTATCAGTGCCAGGAATGAAGCAGGTATTGTTGGCCATGTTTTTCCAATGAGTGACTGCCTTAGGCCTGCCCCTAGTAAATCATCTTATGGACCCACAGGGCCCTCATGATGTCACAGGATGAATATCTTATGTCAGGATCAGATTTAAAGTCTTTTAGTGAATAGGGCTGTCACGCTCGATGTTAACTAAAACTTACTATTAACTTCTTCTTGCTCTTTCCATAGTCCTCTTTTGTAGTTCCAATGATCTTCTACTCATTAAGTCCATTAGCATTTTAGGATGACTTTATTTGGATTGCATTTTCCTTCAGGACAAAGAAAATATTGGTTTCTGAAAAAATTGATAGTTGAAGTGGGGGTTCCTGAGACCAGCTGTACATGTTTGTCTAAGGCTGGCCTACAGTTAAATGGCCTTAATAGACATGAATGGCTCTGGTAAGGAGGCAGTAATTGGACAACAGAAGGGCTCCTCTGAAGGCATGATCATCATTGTATGCTGCTTACAGTGGTAAAGGGGGTAATCAGTAGGACCATGCTCTGAAGATAAACTAAAGACAATATCCATGCTAGGTTGTGCAAAGATGGCTATAGCTGATGGTGTAAACCTAGGGACAAGGAGGGAAGGAGGGAAAAATCCTCCACAACTGTCTACCTAGCACCTAACAAGGCTTATAGTGACTATACACATGTATATAGCATGTTATAACTGACCATCTTGCCAATGAGAAGCTAATAATCCCCCATATCTAGAAAAGCGGGAGGGTCCCATGACACATATCTCCACACTAAGCTACTGCCAGCACCTGTAGGTATGAGCGCCTTATAACATTAAGGTAGTATAACATTTCATCTGCCACGTGACTTACATAGTCTACTCTTTTCACTACACTCTTTTCCCTCACCTTGTTTTAAACTCACCCCTACCCGATCCCATCTACCATTCCCCCCAATATAATTGTCTTCCATCATGAGTTATAGGAACTTCTGGAAATTTGATTTGAGCCAGTGAAAGTACGTGTCAGTTGCTATCTGCTTTTCATGACCAAAGTGTCAATTCTCTAGTCCTTTCCTAGAAAGGGTTGAATGACTCTTTTGCTCCTACCCTCTGTAGTGTATAAGTACTGATTCTCAGAAGCCTGGGTCATCTCTGTAGCTACCTGGTCCATAACCAGACCCTCATTGGCTGCCTTTTTTCCCTTTCTGGATAATGTTCTCCCTTCATTCCATGGGAATTCCAGCCCTAGAAGAAGGGACTAAGGAGGAGGCAGGGTACCTTTGGCAAACACTTGGGTGAATATGAGTCATTGTGAGTGTAATGGCCTTTTCATTTGTTATCTGTTTCCATGGTCACAGCTGAGTCTCAGGATGGGAAATAGCCCTCCACACACTGGGTATCATTACATCACTCCTCTTAGTAACCTCTATTGCCTTCCTGTTGCTTGCAGCATAAACAAGGTAGTATGGGAGGCACTCTGCATACTAGTTTTGAGCCCACTCTCCTCCTTTTTCTTCACTTTCTCCCAAGACTTTAATCCAGTGCTTACAATGTTTTCTTTTCTCAAGACCCAGTTCAAACATCACCTTCCTTGGGAGCCTTCTCAGACTTCACTGATGTGGAGCTGGTTCTCCTTCCTCTGAGATCTCACTGTGCTGTATGTTCACCTACTCACATGGTACTCTAATTACTAGTCTATGCATCTGCCATTCCCACCCACCTTGCTCTTGATGGTGAGCTTTGCATGGCCTGGTGTGAGTCTTACTCATCTGAGTGTTGGAGCCTGTGTTCAACATCTGGCTCTCAGTAGGTATTCAGACAATGTTAACTGAATGAAGGAAAAGGGAAGAGAATGAGTCTTCTATCAATTTATTGAGCAAAACACGGGTAGGATAATACAGTGAGGCACTGATCCAGTAAAGAGAACAATGATGTTTTAATGAAACTTCTTTTAAATCTGTGAAGTACATGTGAAGTAAATGCTTTTATTTTTTCCATAGGACAGATTTCCAAACAATGATCACAGTGCTTAGGTTAATAAGATGCTGGACAGATGAGGAGCCAAAGAATGCTATGAAGTAACAAAATCCCTCCAACTATGTATCAAATGCAGATTACTGAAACATCAAGTGAATGTTTAGAATGACACGACTAAAAACCATACATTACAGTCATCAAGTCCATAAAACTAGAAAAAGCTATATCACAAAAAGGCCTTTCATAAGCTATTAAATGAGCATATATGATAGACGAACCGATTTTATATTTGAAGCAGCTTATAGCACCAACACATTGGCAGGACCTGTAGAGTGGGCCATTGGACCGAGGCATCGGAGGGGAGGTTGGGGCAAGTCTCCGCCATCCTCTACTTTAAGCCTCCTCTTTTACAGATGGTGAAATGGGGGCCCAGCGAGATGAAGTGTGCCTTGTCCGAAGTCTCAGGACACAGGATTGGCTGGAAAAGGAGCCAAGGCTACGATCCAGGCCACCCAACTTTAGGTAAGTGCTCTATTTTAATCTACACATAATTCTATGTGTTTCATGTATTTTGTTCCTATTAACAGATCTACCATAACAGAAATCAATACAATTCATAACACAGTCCAGTATTTTATTTTATTGAGGACTGATATATACTGTAGTTCATTTCCTGGGCCTCTATAGATCTTCAACTGATATTTGGAGTAATCAGATGATGCTTATCTTGGTTGTAAACTGGCTGAGAAGGCAGTATCTGAAGCCAAGTTTAGCATATCTTCTACTACCTAAACTGAGCTATGCCTCAAAATTACTAAATCATTGGTAAATTTTCTTTTATAGTTTAAAATACAAAAACAGTACAGAGAGAAAGCAAGTTGGGTCCTTCCTTTAAAAGATCATTATGGCACTCCGATTTTAATAAGGTAAGGAAATGTAAAACCCTGATTCTTTTTAGAAGAATAAGTAACTACAACCTAGACCTTGTGAACGACATGGTATAAAGTTTGGAGTCATGAACTTTTGTCTAGCTTATCTTGCCATGGTCCTGAGGCCTCAATGGACAGAATGATGCACTAATGAACATATAAGAATGAAAAAGGAGATCACTATTGACAGAAGCAGCATTAAAGACAAAAGTCAATACACATTTAAATAGCTTCATAGAGATGAAGCCAAGAAGTTGCAAGTATATTATGTGATTAAGTGTGTCTTTATAATGGTAGTTGGAAAAACAACAACGCCAACAACAACACAACACATACTGGGTATTTGTCCTTTATAAGCCAGCTACTGAAGAACAGTTTAATTGTGGTTCATAACTTGAATAGAGCCTGATAAATAAGTGACTTCTGAATATCCTATACATAGATTTCCTTACACAGACATCTAGTTGAAAGTCAATCAACATTTAGCTACAATTTTCCCCCACTGGGTCCAGCACCCAAGGATGGGATTTCACTTCTCTTGAACACGCCCTACACCTAGTTAGGAAGTTACGTGACATTCACACTCCTAGCCTTTATGATATCTGACCAGCAAAAATGAAATCTCCTGGAACCTCGAGTCCTTACCACTACAAGCACATCGACAAATAGAGAGCAAAACATGTTTTGTTTTCTGTTAGGTAAAAAGGACATGATTTAGTACTAAAGAATAAACTATGCTTGCTACTGAAAAGTTGCACATATGCCAAAAAGGTATAATAAAATTTCATAAAAATATTTAACAAACTGCCTCATAAATATTTAAAGGAAAATGTTAAAATCAGAATGAGAATAAGATTAGTGTTCTGAAACGATCAGTAGAAAAATATACTTGTTAAAAGGAAAGGCCTCATTCAGTGAAGCATTAAATGTAATGACTTTTTAGTGTACATTTCAAATTTCACCTTTAGCTCTCCTAAACAGGTGCCTCTAATTTACTTAGAAACGGGGCCTATTGCAAAACCAAGCGGTAGATGACAAGAGGTTAAGGCCAGTGGCATGATTTTCACATGATGTTGGAAAAGTGAGGGCAGTTCACAATGCTGAACAGATAGGTGCCTGGGTAAATCCCGACTATATTGGAGCAGTTTAAAAACAGCCCTGCATTTGTCCCCCCACAATCAGCTTCATACTCCAAACCCAGACATTCGATTTTAAAAGGGGCTTGTGTTGCAGAGCAAGATTGTACAGAACTAGGGGAAACCATTGTAGGTAATTCCATCCTGGGGTTGGATCCTTTTTGAAAATAAGCTTTGAATGCTTCACTAGTAGGTATTTTAATGACTAAAGATAACTGAGAAGCTCAAAGGCTTGTGTATGGTTTGAGCCCTTAAGTGAGCATTTTTGTTTAAAAAAGGGATCGTTTCTCCTTCTTTGATAAAACTAAAATACTCTCTGCCCATCGGAGATTCCTCCGGGTGCCACTGGCAAGTCCAAGGATGTGAGGGCTCTGCTCATGCCCAGAGGAGTATCAAGAATCTGATGAGCACCTGCTGGAACCCTGAAGCCCTGGTAGTGTACCCCCGAATCCAAGCCTGCCCGGGTGGATTGTGGACAAGGTAGGAAACAACACAGTGGCCCAGCAGGTAGTTGTAGTGTCTGATACCTTTGGCTTTTGTATGTTTCTTTCCCACCACGTTCCACCCACTTGGGGCTGGGGAGGTGATACCACACCTCTGGAAATAGCCTTTCGAGCAGGAGAGGAAAGATAAAGGACCAGGCAGCGAGGAGGAATTCACTAGATTTGACTAAGGAAAGCAGCTGGCTTTCATACATTCCTGCTCCTCTTTGGGCGGGGGTCCTGTGCAGTCTCCCTCCGAGCATGAGGGTGGGCATTTCCGAGGTCTCTACCCCAAACCCAGAGAACACAAGCCCCAAGGCCACAGCCACCCGGAGTCCTACCCCCACAACCCCGCCCTTCTAGACGTAGGATCACTGAAGCCCAAAAGGCTCCCTTGTGTATATCTCCTGAGAGGGTTTTTAGTTCAGTTTTTAATTGGTACTGTTGATTATAGCTTAAGAGGTCAGCACGATTTCTTCGTGATTCAATTACAGTGGCTACAATCTTTAGGATGGCCTTGACCTTCTCTACAGTAACTATACGAAAAAAATCTTACCCACCTACACACAGCTCAAGACAAAGGTATGACTTCTAAAGTTGAGGAACTGAGGGCATGGAGAAAGAACTTTTACTAAGGAAATAAGCACTGATATGTGTATATACAAAGCCCTATATATATACACAACATCCTCCTCACGCAGGCACACTGTACAGTTGGCACAACCCTATTAAGAACATACTAGGATGTAAAGGTTTTAGAACTGAAGTCATTCTTGGCATTTTTAATAGAGACAGCTACTTAGGTAATTGAGGTCTGGATGTAACTGGCATCTTCGTATATTTAAAAGGATATAATCGTCTTTTTTTCAATGGCCCAAACCAATATGACACCCTCGTTATCAAATGGGAAAGAGGATTGTTATTCTGGATGAAATCAGCAAAAGGTGTTTTAGAGAAAGGGCAACTTGGAAAATAAAGACGTCAGAGTCGATTATTCCAAGTTAGAGTATTTTAGTTATTAGCAGTGGTTACCAAATAAGCTGAAAGTAAATTTCTTCCAAGGAGCTGCTCAAAATTTGCTTTGTTGAGAAGAGGCGAGGAGCCGTTTCAGCGTTCTTCTATAAGATGATGCAAGTTTTTTTATCCTTGAAAGGGTTTTCTGAGGTCGGTATCCCTATCAGCAAAGGGTCGCTCCTGGCGTGCTCCTCACAGTAGGACATGAGGTCCGCTGACGCCTTTGAAACCTGCCAGGGGGAAAAACCAAACCAAAGAAGCAAAATTTATTTACAAACATTGTGAGTATAACTGAACGCCGGCGTACTGGGCAGAGGATTGTTGGGACTGATATTCTGAGAGCCGGCTTCTCTGAGATTACTTGTGAGTGAGGAAAAGATAAAGACGGACCAGTCTGGCAGCTCTGGCCTTCTTTCCCCAAGTGGTCAGACTCAAAGGTCAGACAGAATGACCTCCTGTTGTCTCCTGGTGTGAACACAGATGACCTACCCCTGGCTGGCAAGTATGCCAGCCAAAGTATTTAACAGGAATCGAATCCTCAGCAAACTGGGGTAATTTCTGCAAAATGAGTGGCCTGGATTCTTACCAAAAGTAGACTGTGTGGCAGATTATTATTAGGTGATCCTGAATGTTACCATTGTACTGTGGCTATGCAGAAGAATGCCCTTGGGTCCAGGAGACAGGTGGTGAGGGATTTAAGGGTGAAGAGTCACGAAGTCGCACCGAATGTTCAAGAGGCTTAAAGGATAGGAGTTGTGTGGGTGTGTGTGTGTAGACAGAAAGAGAAAGCAAATGAGCCAAAATGTTAATAATTAGTGAATCTTGGCAAACACTATAGGGGTGTTTGTTGTTATAACTCTTCTATAGGTTAGACATTTCTCAAAGAGCCGGAGGGGGAAGTATATGGGAATCAAGGCAAGGGTGTATCTTAGTTTGCATTTGAAACAAAACTGGATTGCAGCAAGGTTTAGGAACTGAATTATGGGCCTGGAGCCAATACTCTTGAGAGACAGTCAAGTTCTAGAAGAGCTTCAAGAGTTAAAGACCCAGCTTGGGAAAATAAAAAGAGGGACAAAACCAGAAGGGGACGATTCAGTGCCTTTTCTCTGGCGGGAGTTAAAAATGTCCTGCCCTGTTCAGAAGCCAGGGTGGGATATCCCACAGGATCATCAGATCCGTGTCTTTAAGGCAAGGAGCACAGAGCAGCTGAGGTCTGTCAAATACAGCCCAGGCAGCCTGCTGTTTTGAGGACAGGTGACTATCCCCAGGCCCAGAGGAATGTGTCAGGTGACTGCTTCAGTTTCTAGGAAACATTACTCACAACATTCCAGGGCACACACTGCCTCGTCCTCTCTTGGGACTTGGGGTGGGGGAAGACTCTGAAGTCAGGTGACCATATAAATGCCTTCCCGTTTCTTCCAGATCTCAACTAAGGCTGGCATTATTCACGCTGGCTGCAGAATGTGTCTGTAAAATAGTCCACATACGTTTAAAAAGCAGCATACTCTTAAAAAAAGGAGACCACGTGTGTTGACTAGCTGTGCAAGGCTGGCTCACCTGCACGGATAACTCTAGAACGCTTCATAGATTCCAGAGAGATGACAAGGGTCTGTTCCTTAAGTCCGTCTGGACCCCCTGGCCCAAGGGAGAACACCTTAGATCGTGGGACTTGACGGGGCTCCGTCAGGGAAGGTGGGTCCGCAGGGGATCCTGTCCTGGGTTTTAGGTTTTTCTGTCCAAACAGAGAGGCTAACTGAGACACGTGGACTGCCCTGTGCTGAAACTAAAGCCCGGGCCGGGCAGCAATGAGAGTTAAGACTGAGACTCTGCTTGCTCCGGGAAATTCCTGCCCCCCAGCTGCATTAAATGGCACTGCTGTCTCTGAAAGGTGGCCTCGCCTTGCCTTCGGAGAGCAGAGGGGCCCGATCCCACCCAGGCTTCTGACCTTTATTCTCTCGATGGAGGCTTCCATTCTCAACTGTTGCACTGTCCTCCTGGCCTGGGCGGTGCTGTTGGTGCTTGCGGTTTTGCTGGACATCTTCAACTGTTGTTTCTACCTGAAACCTGAAACGAACGTCAATTGTTGAAGCAGTCCGAAAGCTCTCGCTCCTTAGGGGAAAAGGGTGCACCTTCCCAGTCCTCACAGGTGCTGGTAGGTAGTTACTAAGATGCCCTCCCACCGGAGCTCCTACATCTTCCATTTGCAGTACTAGTCGCCTAATCCGTGCACCCTGACACATAGCACAATGGAGGCTTTTCTAGCATTTTCTAAGAGGGAACAAACACATAAACACTGGCGGTAGTCGGGGGGGCCTCCAGCAACGGTGAGCGAATGCAAGCACAGGCCACATTACGCACGCAGTTTATTATTACGGCTATGTACTTCAGTGGAAGGTTCGATTTTATTTCCTTTTGGCTCTCTTACCCAACTATTATACTGATTCAAGTCCTGGCAACCGAAAATAGCGAAGGAGAGTGCCTCTGGAGAACTTTGCACAAAGGGTGCATTTTTAGGTGCTATCGAGGTTTGCAATCGTTTGAGGAATGTTAGTTAGGCAGATAAGGAAGTCTTTATTCAAGGAAAAGTGGGAACCTTTCAGCTGAAGGATTCTTACTGGCAGACCCACTGCAAGTGTCCAAGGGGATACATGGAGTGGCCTCAAGCCTGGAATACCGAACAGAACTCTCTCTTTCCCTCCTTTGCCTCTCTCTGTCCAGCTGCCTCCTGGGGACCGGGCCACTTGCTAATCCCAAGGTTATGGGTTGGCTCTCCTCTCTGGCCTGACCCTGGATCTGCGACTGCCCTTTTCCTTGGTCAGCCCAGCCACCTGGTAAAAAGGTAAAGGAAACCTCCTGGACCTTGAGCTTCAACCCGTCTGCTTGTCCAAGGACATATTTCAAAAGGAAGGCTCAGGGGGGAGCACTACCGGGTGCCTCTGCCATATATGGCTAAGTTCTGTCTTGGCAAGGCGGGGACCAGGGGAAAATGCAGAGCTGGCAGGCCTGGCACCAGTGTGGCCGTTTGATGACTCATAGGAACAGGTGGACAGTAGGTATGCCTCCCTCATACGCTGCAAGGGCTCAGCAAAGTCTCAGGGCCCCCTGGTGCCGGCAGCAAACCCAGGCTGACTCAACCTTCTGGAGGGGCTGCAGCGGCGCGGAGCCTATCTGCTGTAAAGGTTTAGGACCAGATAAGGTTGCAAAACAGACGGGCAAGCCCCAGGCTCCACGGCGTCCATGCTGTGGTCTACCACAGGTGTTCCATCTGAGTTTTACCCCATGAGGAGTGCTCCCCAGAGCTCAGCATCAAGACCCAGGTAGGGTCTTGGTCAGAAGCAGCTTTGGGTCAAATGCACAAATAAAACCCTGCTTTTAGCTGCGTTCACAATTCTGATATCCAGCCTCATCGGCATGCTGCACATTCCTGGGTTTGGACTCTGCCTCAGCTGCTTACTGGCTGGGGAAGCTGGGCTGGTTACTCGACCTCTATGAGCCCAAGTTTTCTTCTACATAATTGAAGGGGAGGAGTGTGTCTGAGGAGTTAATTCGCTGATGCACATGTAGTATTTAGCCAAGGACCAGGGTGCTCCAAAAACAGCAGCTGCTCTTCTATTTGTCCTTGGAGGTCACTTGTGGACCTGTCTCCCTCCCCCCACCTCCCCGCCAGGGTCACTGAGTCCCCGGGATCCTGATGACCAGGCCTGGAGTGGGGGAAGGGGCTAGGGCATCATCCCCTTTCCAATGTATCCCTAGGCAACTCTGCTGCAGCCCTACCATGCAGAATGGAAGGGCTAGTGACAGCCACTGAAGCATCGCCCAGAAGAAGGAAGCCTGGCACAGCGGGAAAGTGGAGGAGGAATCTTAGGGCGGGGTAAGGTGACCCTGCTTTCTCTGAGGCCTTGGAGACCTCATTTCCACACACTCCCTGCTGAGCTGCCTCTTCCTCAGATTCCTGTCAGCCCACCCCACCCAAAGGAGAGGCCCAGGGCCAGCCCCAAGGTTGTGCTTCCACCCAGCAGCCTGGCCCAGAGCGCTGCTGTGCTCCCAGGCAAGGACTTCGGAACAGAGCCTTTGGAATGGGACGGAGGCGGGCAGCAGGCTCCCTGCAAACACAGCAAAGTGCACACTCCTTCCACAGTCATTCCCTGCAGCACGCTGAGCTGGGCTCCCATGCCAGCTGGCCAGGGTTCTGAGGACTGGCCCCCAACCTCCAGAACGCGAACATGATACCCTTCTGAAGGGCCTGCCTCCTAAGGACTTTCTGAATGTCCCTTTGGGGGAGAATAACGCCAAGCATTCTCTTCTCAGCTTCCAAGGCACGAAGGTTCCAAGGCCTGAGCGAGTTATCCTGCACCTGCTCCATCGTTCACACGCATCAAGACTAGTCATAACCGTCAGAGAGCTCACCGGCAGGCTCAGTAGGTAAGGTCCTGGGGTAGGTCCCTCTATCAGTGAGAAGTTGCAACTAGGACCTGAAGGACTTTCTTTCTGACTGTATTACAGTCCAGACGAGCAACTGACTGCACTCTCGCAGGTTTCCCCCATTCTGATGGCTGCCTTCCGACCTGCTCCCTCACCGCCTGCCTTCTCCCCTGCTTCAGGGAGAGTGGAGCCCTTCCTCCTGTCCCACCAGCTTCTCTCAGGTTCCCCAACTCAAATACAAGTTCTCTTCTCAAAGTCCACTTCCCTCTCCTGGCCTGTGTATCAACCCACCCAGAAAACTAGTTAACGTTTAGGACAGGGGTGATTTTCACAGCTTTCCAGATGATTAAACACAATTTCCTCCTAAATAGGAATAGCTTTGGCCGGTCAATTAAATGGGGCATCTGTGGTCATTCCTAGAAAAAGCTGTGTACTGGGCCACTGGAAAACAACATAATCTCTTATTACAACATTCTTCTTATAGAGAAGAATTCTACTGTTTCAACTTAAGCAGCCTCCAGGAGGGCCGCACTGTTTGGCTGTTGAACGGCGGTGCCTATGAGAGCCCGAGGTCTAGCCCAGGATTTCCTCCAGAGCTGCAGCTGCTTTGCATCTCCTCACAGGCGGGCTTGGGCAGACCAGCCCAGAGAGCCTCTCCCACCCTGTCTGTGCTTTTGGAGGGTTTCTTTGCTCTTCCCTCAATGGCAAGAATGTCTAGCTGGCTGCTTGTGCCACCAGATGGATGAAAAGCTTGCTTTATTCTTACTTTAAGAAGCGCTTCCAAGGCAAACAACACCTGATACTTCTGTGGAACCTCAGGGTGAACACGTTGCTTTCAGACGCAGGGCTCTGTGAAGCCTCCCTGTAAGCCTGAAAGCCGGGTGGCTGTTTCATCCTCATTTTAGAGATGAGGCACCTGAAGTTCGAAAAGCTTGCTCCAAGTTCACCCAGCTCCTAAGCCTTGAACCGGCTTGTAAGCCTTTCACCCCAGAAGCCACATTCCCCACCGCACCAAGAGGATGCAATTCCAGTTAATCTGACCCACAAACGCTCAGGGCAACGGTGACCTTGACCCTGATGACCCGGAGTCCTGGGCTTGCTGACTGTTCTGCGGCTGTGCACCACCCTTCTGGGCCAGAAAGCATCTGTTTGTCTAGTGCCCTGAAAAACAGACCTCCCTTCTCCTTACTGCAAGCTAAGCAAGAATGTTCTCGCTGTTGTGAGCAGGCAAGGACTGAGGTCAGCACCTGGAGATCCTAAGCCACCGGCGCTCTATCCCCTCCTCCCCTGCCCTAGAAGTGGGGAGGCCTGCGCAGACCCCCACTTTGATAAAAAACGCGGCTATCGCTTCTGTGACCTTGTTTGCATTTTTACACGTGGCTAGCATTTTTGAATAAACACATGTGCTATTTAGTTATTCAAATACTTGGCGTTGGTTTTAATGCTGTTGTTCATCTGAATTCTTAGGTTCCTAGAAATTCCTAGGAACACAGCTTCCCATTAGGGAAATAAGAACGCCTTAATCTTTGTCTAGGGGGGCCCAGAGCAGGGAGAGGGTGGGGATGGAAATCGTGTCAGGGAGCTCACTCGGAAGCAGCAGCTGAATCACAGGTCTGCTGGGCTGGCCAATAACTGAATCACTGGAGTGAAGCCAATGTTCTGAGTAAACACATCCCCCTTCTGTCTATAATAAAAGAGCAGGTTAAAAAAAAGAAAAAAAGACCAGGTTTCCACTTCCCCTCTGATCTTGCCTTCTACTCTCTATGTCTTAATGTCTTACCCTGGCTCTTTGTCTCCCTCATCCATTAAAGGGGTGTGGGCAGCAATGCCAGTCTCATAGGGTTGCTGGGAGAACAAATAAGCATCTCTCCATACAGTACCCTAAACACAGCTATTTAAATAAATGCTGGGTCCCTGGGTTCACCGACAAGACAAAAAAATCATGCGTTCAGTGAGAAATGAGAAAAATGCACCCAGCAAAAGAGCAAAAGAAGAATTTCAAGGTAGTGTGATAGAGTAGCAATATGTTTCTAATATGATCTGAGAGGGAGTACAGCTAGACCTTTAAGAACACTTACTTCAGGGGCGCCTGGGTGGCTCAGTCGGTTAAGCTTGTGCCTTCCGCTCAGGTCATGATTCCAGGGCCCTTGGATCGAGCCCCCTATCAGGCTCCTTGCTAAGCGAGGAAGCCTGCTTCTCCCTCTCCCTCTGCCTGCCTGCCATTTACCCTGCTTGTGCTCTGTCTTGCGCTATCGCTGTGTGTCAAACAAATAAAATCTTAAAAAAAAAAAAAAGAACACTTACTTTAATAAATCTCACGAACATTTATTTTAAATCAGAGCCAATGGGCTGAATGCAGGTAGGTGTGTTTGGCTGGGCCCCACACAGGGTTAACTCAAGTGTGTGTGTGTGTGAACTTTAAATTGATTGTCAATGTTTGAAAAACTGAGATATTTTACTTCAAGACAAAGATTTCGGGAAAAGTCAAAATCTTACAAAACCAGGCTGGGTCAGAGCAGTGGCTGCTGCTTTCACATTTGCTGGGACACCTGCTGGTCCCTCTATTTAAACTTGTGACATGGCCTTTGTACCATGCCTTGGACATTGAATTCTGGCGACATACTCAAGGATTAGGCCAGGGGACTTGAGCTCACTCCTGCCCTTGCCACTGCCTTGTAACCCATGTAAGCCTCAATTTTCTCATGGGAAAAATGGGGATAATAATACTTTTCTATTTCAAAGGGCTGTTAAGAGCATCAGATAAATAAAATAAGCATGTGAGTATAATAAACACGAAGCCGACTCTCGCTGAGAGGTAAGTACCTACACCCTCCACTCCTATCCCTGCCGAAGTGCTCTCAGCACCCCGCTGTCCCTGATCGGGCACTGGGCAGCTCCCTACCCTCCTCCTGCTGTGTCCTGAACTGGCGATGGACAGAAAACACGACCTCTCCTGGTGTTATAAGCAGCAGCACGCCCCAGCCCCCAACAGACATGCTGACGTCCTAACCCCTAATAATTCAGAACGAACCGAATTTGGAGAGAGGGTCTTTAAAAATACAATTCAGTGAAGATGAGCCCAGTCCGGTGGGCCCCAATCCAATATGATCGGGATCCTCACTGGAAGAGGGAATTTAGACGCAGATGGGTAGAGAGGGAAGAGCACGCTTAGATAGAAGGAGAAGACGGCCCTGCTGCAAGCCACAGAGAGAGGCCACAGAAGAGAAACCCACCCTGGTGGTGCCTGAAAATAAATTTCTGCATTTAAGCCACTCTGTCTGTGGTGCTCTGTGAGGGCAGCCTGAGCCAACAGAGACACTAAGGTTCTCTTGCATCTGGATGACGTGGGCTCTGCCGAAGGGGTACATTCATCAGAGATCTGGAAAGCGGAAGTGAGAAGGCCAGTTCTTGCGGCTTGGCTGACTTTCCCGCCTGCAAGCAGGGTAGTGGGCAGGCTACATCTGGTGGGGATGGGTGCACCGCAGCTCACGAGCAAGCTGGTGCTAAGAAGCCCTATGGCTACAGCAGCCTCCCGGGTCTCCACTTCCTGCTGGGTCCCGGGGGCCAGTTCTGCATGCTGAGGTCTGGAAGTTGGTCCTGGCCTGAAGTTGAGAACCAGTTCCTCCAGCCCTGCCACTCATTATGCAAGCAAGCACCTCATCCCCGGTGTGAGAGCCCATTCTGCCAGCATTGCCAAGAATGCTTTCTGTTTGTTGTAACTGAACCCTGACTGATACACAATTGTTAATCTGTTGTTTTGTAATCTGCAAATAACTTACAGAGATTAGCTATGATTTCTACTATAAGGCTATTATTGCTGAACACACCAAACCCTAGGACTTGAAAACAGAGAGATGCAAGACATGAAATTCTTTTTCTCCTTCTCTCCAACCAAAGCTTGCAGGCTGTAAGATCAAGGGTGGTGGACCTGGGACCAGTCACACGTCCTGCCCTGATCCTGCCCTGTGCTGAGAGCAAAGGGCAGAAAGAACAAGGTTCCTGGCCTGCAGAGGGGAAAAATGAGAGGCAGAGGTGAGGAAGGGCTGCATGGAGCTGTGGACAACGTAGTCTGGGCTGGGGAAGACACAGTGACTGGAGCTCTTCTAAGAGAATCAGCAAAATGAAGAAGAATGAGGACAGCACTCTCTCAAGACCTCAACAGAGTTCATCCTCTAAAAGTAGCAAGCTTTTCTACTTGCAGACCCTTGCAAGTAGATCCTTATCTTTGAGGAGTTCATTTTACCTGCCATCCAGGCACATGTCCTTGAATAATAATGACGATGGTGGACAAGGATAGTGTTGCTTTAATGATGATTTTTGACAACTACCACCATTTACTGAGTATGTGCCTGGTAAGTGAATGCTATGAATCATTTCATCCTCTTAGTGAGTTCTTTTAGCATTTCTGTTTTACAGATGAAACACAGAGAGGTCAAAGTGACTATATTATTTATGCAGCAGAGCTGGGACTCGAGCCATCTGACTCCCAAGGTCATCCTCTTAATCACCACCTATCATGCTTGCCTCTGAACATCAAGAACACAAGGGAGGAATGGGGAGGAAGCAGGGGATCCGTGAGTCAGGAGCACGGAGCAAAAGAAGGCATGATCTTCATTTAAAATGAGCCTGTTGCTCATTTAAATAGGTAATCTCCAGAGCAATGGCAGTAGGTGCCAGTTAAGTGGCCTTGGGAGAATACCTAAGTGAAGGAGAACTAAAAAGAAGAATTGCCCCAGATTCTAGGTAAGGCTATTGCTAAAGACTCAGGATGATCCCATCACGCCTAGTGAAGCTGGTAGGAAGCCACGAGAATGAGCCAGTCTTGGTAATAAATCCAGGAGACTGCTGCAGAGCCTGAGTAGTGGGTTTCTAACTTCACTGTATATCTAGAACATCTGGAGCACTTGTTAGGAAAAAAAAAATCTGATCCCATAGGTCT
This sequence comes from Mellivora capensis, assembly GCA_004024625.1. Taxonomy (NCBI): domain Eukaryota; kingdom Metazoa; phylum Chordata; class Mammalia; order Carnivora; family Mustelidae; genus Mellivora; species Mellivora capensis. The sequence continues at coordinate 67,497 of PISX010001437.1, read as the reverse complement.
GTGGCAGGACCCAAGAATCTGCATTAAAGCTTTCTACACGATTCTGACTTGGTCCTCCTGAGAAACACCAATAATGATTGTCAGAATCTTACCTCTGGGTTCTACCCACATTTACTTTTGCCTGGGAATTAAAATATGTCCATTTAAAAGAATGCCACTTCCTATCTATGCTTAAGTTTTCAACGTTCTGAACAAACCCTGGAATATTCTGACTCCTTTTAATGACCTTAACTTATAGGATTAAGTAGCCTTTGGTTTGAAATAACTATCATTTAACACACTCCTTGGCTACAAAAGTTACATTTGTTTTCTGAACAGTCACTTCCTTCTGGAAAGTTTCTCCTCTCAGTGATGCTGGGCTGTCCTGTTCTTGCCTGTCCGTTGATGTTCTTTCTACAGCTCTCATTCCTTCTTCGAACTCTGTTTTCTTGGGGGCTCAGTCCTGGAGGCCTGATGCAGCTGAGCGAACAGGGTTTTGATGGTCAGATAAATTTGAATCCTGGTTCAGCACTTACTACAACTCATTTGCTTCACTTCTCCGAACTACAGTTTCCTCCTCTGTAAAATAGGAAGGGATGATAATAGCCCTGACTTCACAGGGTTGTTAGCAGGAGGAAATGAAAGAACGTATGTAAATTACCTGGCACCTGCCTAACCTGCATTGGTCTTCAGTCAGGTAAATGACGTTCTACCGTGACATGAACCATGACCAATGCGTTTCTCCTGCAACCCTTTACCACAATTCCACGCTCTTAAATGAAAGCCAATTTAAATGCACACACAAATGGCACACAGGTGCTTTGAACACAACACATGGAAAAGCTGGTGAAACACCACTGCCCGCCCTCAACCTTTCTGATGTCCCTTTCTTCAGAGAGTGACACCACCATTGTCCCGGTCACTGAGGCATCCTCATGCCTCCATTCCCTTCTCCTAATTCCTTACACCAAGAGCCAGCCAACAAGGTCTGAACCATATATATGATTAAAAATTTTTCTAGCAGCCACATGAGAAAAAAAGAGAGAAAATAGAAATTTTGATATATTTTAGATGGCTATGACCAAAGTCAAAATGTCATCAATGTAAACAACTGAGATTTTTACCTTCTTTTGGTAATTCATAAAGGGAATAATCACTGCAAGCAAAAGTAGAGAGACCTTTCTGGAAAAGAGAAATGTTTAAAAGCTGAATGTTTAAAAGCTCAGTGCGCATTTTACACAGATAGCCCATCCTGATTTGGACTAGCTACGTTCCAACTGTTCACGAGTCACAGTGGCTGCCTCAAGGGGCAGTGCAACCGTAGACCCTGGCATTTTCCAAATTCTCTTGCTCCCTACATTTTGACAAACCATCCATTTTTATTTCCACCCTCCGCCCCCTCCCACTGCCCCATTCTCTCTGCAGCCACTGTCCCTCCATCATGACTCCCAGCACCTCAAGTTAGGGCCACGGTCTCAGCCTCATCATAGGACTCCTGCCTCTCACCTTTCTTTCTCCAGTCTCATCTCTTCTGATTACTAGACGGTGAGATGTAGGGCCACTGTTCACTTTTTCTCCCGTCGCAAACCAAGGTTCCCCAGGAAAAGTCCAGAGGGTTCAGCTTTCAATCCTGATCCTCTCTAACATTTCTGCCACTGTAATAAAAATCCTCATCATAAAGGCACTGCTGCCACGCAGAGCTTGCTCTATATGCCAGATCCCAGGCTACACGCCCATCCGTTAATACATTATCCTGCTGAGTTCTCGCCGTCACCCGTGAGAAGGTGAGAAGATGGGTTCTCTTCTCATGGCCATTTTACGAAGAAAGGAACCGAACGACAGAGAAGTCAAGTCTGTGCCTCGTGTCAAACAGCCATCAAGCTGCTTGGGTGGGATGTGAGCCCAGGCGGTCTGACCACTGAGGCCAGGCCCAGAAGCTTCTCCGTGACGCTGCTGTAGCACCCAGGGGCTGTCAGCCCACTGCCTGTCTTTTAGTGGGCTGTGTTTACAAGTCCTCTTGCAAGTGTCTTTGCAAGTTCTCCGCCCATTTCTCTTGGCCTGTATAAATTCTCTCTTTTAGGCCCTGGTTCACACTTTTCTCTTTTCCAGAAAGGTCTCTCTACTTTTGCTTGGAGTGATTATTCCCTTTATGAATTCAGGCTCCATGCATCAAGCTCGGGTTCAAGGACGCCGAAGGGGTGGCCCAGGCACCAAGGGGTGGAGGCAGGGGCTGTGTGTACTCATGTTTCCTCTTTCTGATGTGCAGCTATCATATGTGATATATGATATAGCTATCATCCAGCTCTCAAAGGAGTGACACGTTTATTTCGGTGCTTATGGTGTGTCAGTTCGTGCTTACTGTTACGTAACTGACTTTGCATGTATGAATATTGTCTTCCCACTGAACTGTGAGAAGTTTAGCTCCATACTAATAGTATCCCAGTAACGTTTACTCATCGCTTACTGTATGCCAGGCGCTGTATCACATACTCTACACCGTTACTCATTTACTATTATCTGCGACTGTAGGAGGTGGGATTAATCATACCTATCAAGACTGAAGCTCAGGACGGTTAAATAATTTGCTCAAGACCAGACAGCCAGTACGCAGGGGAGACAGGATTGGAACCCAGATCTCTCCTACTTCAAAGCTACACCCTTAAGGTGGCAGATGCATAATCCCATGTCTTCTTCTCTCTCCTATTGACTAATTCCGAGAATGGGGCTTCAATAATCACTTGGCTAAGATTAAGACACGAGATGTAGCAACCAACACACCGACCAGCGAACCTAGGGGAGTTTGTGTCGGGTGTTTGTTTTCTTAGAAATAGGATCCACCCCTCTGCTCCTTCCCACAAGTATCCCACAAAATACAGACTGTTCGGAGCCAAAGGTCACCCACCTGTCTGGTTCCCTTCATAGCTCTGCGAGGCCTGGGTGGAGTCCCTGGGACTCCAATGCACTTGACTGGGTCAGTTGCTGGCACTGTATGAACGCAGCTCCAGCGTGGGCTGGCCACCTGTGCAGCCCCCAGATTCCAAAAGCAGGGCTGCTCTGCACCCCCATCCTGCGCCCCAAGCAGGTTCGTAGTCAGTGAAGGTCGGTTGCAGGGAGCAGCTCTGTGCCGGTCACCTACAGATGTGCAGGACCAGCCCCTTCTGCTGACGCCAGGCCGGGACCCCGCAGAGGGATGGGTTCATAATCAACAAGGGGTCCGACCTTTAGAAACACGTCTTCCTCTCACCCTTACATAGCAAGCCTGGCTGAGAAAGGATCTGCTCCTATCTGTGTGGCTGCCTTGAGGATCGCTGGAGATCTGGTCTGTTTAACCACGAGAGAATGAATAAATACGTGGATGAATTCTACAGTTATTTAATATCCAACACAAAAGCCGAAAGTTACAGAGTGATTTTTCTGTGCCAGGCACTGGGTTATGGGCTTTATTTAAAGTTATTTTATTTACTCAGAAAAAGAAATGACTATCTCACTAGTTTTTAAATTTTAAAGAATATGTAGATCTAGGAAAAATTCTGAACGGATTTGCCCAAAGGGTAGACAAGAAAAGCTCGCTTTCCTTCTACATTAGATTTCCCGAGGTGGTCACTGTTACCAGTTTCCCAGGTTTCCTTCTGAAGACATCCCCTGCATATACAAGCATGATGATTTACATATCTTAAAAAATGCATATGTCTTTAAAAAATACAAATGGGAGCATGTTTGATGCATGGCTCTGTCCCGTGTTTTTTATTCTAACACTCTAATCTGGAGATCCTGGAGAAGGTGGTGTTAATCGCCTACTTTCCAAATAAGGAAACCAATGCCGTCTGGGATGCCTAGTGCTAAGGGAACCCTGGGGTCCCTAACCATGACTGCACGCTCTGTATGGGAGCTTGCTGGGGCTGGAAAGAGGAAGTGGGAAAGACCGGAGAAGCAGAAGGCAAAACTCTTGCCTTAAAAGGGCTCATTGTTTTGGGGGGCAAACGGTGCTATCTGATGAGAGAATAATTTCCAAACAATGGAAGAACATATCCAAGATCCAGTTCCATGGTGCCCGGAGGTGCTAAGCATTTGCGAAGTTAAACAGTCTCAGAACGGGGAGTGGCCCCACTGGGGAAGTCCCGTAAACGGGTGAGTCTCCACACCAGCAGACAGCAACATCATCCCTGGGGACCTCTTAGAAGTGATGATTCTCAACCCCCCACCCCAGACCTCCTGCTTCAGAAACTCTGGAGGCAGCGTCCCAAGCAGCTTAGAGTTTGAGAAGCCCTCCAGATGCTCCCTAATGCTGAAGAACCACTGTGTTGGAAGGAGGAGAGTTCTGAATTAGATCTTCCAAACAAGAGGAGAATCAAGCTGTTAAATGAATCAACAGGTGGTCCATGTAATTCCTGGCATTATCCGAGGACTAAACTGAGGCACATGGCCTTCACCTTGAGGAGGTTATTGCTGGCAAAGGACATAGGACCAATCTGCCTACAGAAGGAGGTATTCCAAACTCTTACCTGTGCTAATGGGTCTGTGCCCCTTTGGATACCCACATCCAGAGAACCTGTCCCTTCCTTTCCATCCGTGTAACCCACTGGGAGTCCTTTGCGTCAGCCTTCCCACCTGCTACCACCTGCCCTAGCTGAGCAGGGAGGGAGGTGGTGTGTAATGGGGTCCCTTGCCCAGGATGTTCTCCACAACGCAGCTGTTCTACCTTCGCTCCTGGTTTGCTGACAAAGCAGAAGAACAGAGATTTCTGGGTTCTGATCATAAAGACCTAGCATCTGATCCTCTCTAAGCGAGGACACGCCTTCTGAGACTGCTTAGCAGACAGACGTTTACCCACCTGCACGCAGTCCACTCTGACGAACAACCCAAACACCTACTGGGAGAGCTGAAAGTGAGGCAACAAGCAAAGCCACTGCCTTCGTTTCCACTTAGGAGGCAACCAGGCAGTCATTTTTCTTGCTCTGAAGGTGCCAGCTGCTTGGCGGCACGGGAGGAGTGGATCGAGAGAAAAGGCGAAGAAAAGACTGGGAAGACTGAGCAGCTCATTGACGTCCACAGTCACGGCCAGAGCTGTGCTGTGTAGCAAGTATGGCATGTGGGCTACCAGACTAGGGACTAAAAGGCTTAGGATGACGATAGGATGGACCAAGTCTTGAAAAATAAGGAATAAAAGGCCAAAAAAGCACGACAGATGGAAGCCTCAGGAGCTTGGAGAGAGGATGGTCACTGGGGACTTGGGCCAGCAGAGAGGTGCATGAAGGATACATTTCTTAAATGAATCGATCCTTGAAGGGTAGGGACTGGGTAGGCGGTGGCGAAGGAGTGGGGAGAATTTCAGAATGGATGTTGAGGGAGTATAAGAGTGGGTTAAAGCTGACTCCATTATGTGAATATGGGAGCCCCCAAAGGTTTCTGAGCAGAAGCAACAGGCATAGGGAATAACAGAAAAAGAACTGAATGACCGTGTGTTGGATGGAATAGAACTAGGAGACAGAGAAAGAAAAGATGGACTATTTCCATGGAAGGTCTAGGGGCAGACAATGGGGTAAAGAGCCCAGGCTTTGGGTGTCACTCAGTATTGCGTGATGTTGAATGAATGACTTAGCCTCACTCAACTCCTAGGATCTCTGTCTATAAAATGGGATACCAAAAGGGCCTGCCTCACAGGATTTAACGATTAAACGGACTCCTACAGGAGAGATCCTGGCACATGGAAGCCACCCAGTGTTCTCTATCACCATCGCTACCAGGACTTCATCAAACAGAGGAAGGTGACTGGAATGCCAAGAAAGAGCTGGAGACAAGAGTAGGAAATGGAGTTTGTTCTTGGGGCTGAATGGGGACTGACCAGCCCAAAGGTGGTGCTTTAGTCCTAGACTTGGAGGGAGCATCTGAGGGAAAGAGCAGCACACGTCTGGGGTCTTCCTCACATGGGCAGGGACAAGAAGGGCAGATTCAAAGGAGTGGGGCAGGGGTGGGGGAACACGGCTGCACACGCTGCCAGGACGGGGGACACCAGACAGCTAGGAAGAGAGAGGGATGTTGGGGAAGGAGGGCAGACGTTAGTGTTATAGAGCTAGGCTTAGCTAAAAATACATCCTACCCGGAAGACAGACTAGAAGAGCATACTCTCGATGTGGCTGTTGCTTGGTGGACAGAAGTGGGGGACCTTCCGCGTTGTTTTTATGCACTCCTGCAGTGTGTACATTTTTATTTTTTCAGTCTCAACATCCAACACTTCTGTTGCATGTCGTTCGTTTGCCAAACATTGTTCTGAGAGCTTTACAGATAGTAACTCACTTAATCCTCAAAGCAATGCTACGAGATGGTCACTACTGCTTTTCCCAATTCTGGATGTTGTGTGGAGGAGCCGGCGCACTGGTTCCATTCTGGTTCCAGAATCCGTGCTCTCCACCACGTGTGATGTGTTTATGATGAAAAAAAAAAAAAAATCAATAAATGAATCCTAGCATGTGTTACTCAGAAAACCAGGAGGAGGGGCAGTTATCAGTCACTTGATGGGGGCACAGGAAGGAGAGAGCAACCATAGCCCATGGGACAGGGTGAGGAAGGGGTTTGGGGTGGGGGGGCCCGGGTGAGGTTGCTACGGCGCGAAGGGAATGATAAGGGGTGCCAGAGAGAACTATTAGTTCAGAAACTTCGACGGTGCGCGTGGGGGGCAGTTTCGAGAAGTAGCGGTGTGCTGAAGACGAGGAACGTGCTACGAACTTTGAGGGGTGGGAGGATTGCTTCAAGAGATGGCTGTCATCTGGGTGTTGTAAAAAGCAGAGGAGGAGTGCCGAGCAACCAAGGAGAGTGTGAAGATGCCAGAGAGGTTAAATGAGGGCCTGAGAGCACGGGCTCAGGTCAGAGATCTGGGATGAGAAAGGGAGGCCTGGAAGACACCGAGGGAAAACAGGGGAGCAGGCACCCAGCAGCTCGGGCCAGAAGCCTTTTTCCAGGTGAGTGACAAAGGGCCACCAACCACAGGTGTGCCCAACATCGCAGGCCAATCTCTCAGGCATTGCGCTGGCCAAAGGAAGCCAGGCACAGGAGCACATGCTGTCTGATTCCACGTGCAGAAAGTTCACGGCCAAACAAAGCATTGGTGATAGAAACTAGATGAGTGGACAGGGGAGAGGAGATGTATGAAGCAGGGCTGGCCATGAGTCTGGGGCTGACTGCTGAAGTCGGGCGACAGGTACATGGGACGCCTTCTTTCTTGGTAGATGGAAAATTTCAAGAATTAAAAGTTAAACCCTGTGATCCTAAATACTTCATGGTCTAGTACATGATAATAATTAACACTATAAGAGGAGCTCTGTCATTAAAGAATGGAAAATAGGTTAATTATTATCTACCATTTCCTCCTCCAGATCATGATATAGCAAGTACGTCCAATGTCCACAGTGCAGGGGAAGGCCCTGCCTTTTGAGGAGACGCAGATAGGATGCAGGCAGCTATGATCCGGGTCCTCTACCCATTTTATACAGACTCAGACCCCGAGTCCCCAGATGCCAAAGTGCAACCCGCCAAGAAGCACTACTCCCTGCATTCACCCCCAAAATACAAAAGCCTGTGGTCCACACACCCATAACCAGTAGGCTAAGAGACATCATAGGACATTTAATTTTTCTTTCTTCTTTCATCTCCCCTTCTTCTATTAACTACAGCAGGAAACACGCTCTACCTCCTTTCAAACATGTCTGGATTTGATAACTGCTTTGAGGAAAAGCAATATCTATGAAATTCCTAGGGTGACCAGCAAGGTAAACCTAGGCTGGCCCTCATGGCTCGAAGTACTTGTTGTTTTGTATGCGGGTTCCTGAAGACATCAAAAATAGAAATACCACACGATCCAGTAATTGCACTACTGGGTATTTACCCAAAGATAACCCAAACACTGATTTGAAAAGATGCATGCGCCCTTGTGCTTTCTGCAGCATTATTTACAATAGCCAAGATAGTCTAGTAAGTGAAAGAAGTCACTGGCCTTGGCAGCAAGTGACAGCTTTGTCATTTTTCCTCTTCATACTTTAGGAAACAAAAGGGACAAAATTTTCCTGGGACTAGGGACCGCTGGGTGGCTCAGTTGGTTAAGCCTCTGCCTTCAGCTCAGGTCATGATCCCAGAGTCTTGGGATCGAGCCCCGCATCGGGCTCTCTGCTCTGCAGGGAGCCTGCTTCCCTTCCTCTCTCTCTGCCTGCTTGTGATCTATGTCAAATAAATAAAACCTAAAAAAAAAATATTCCTGGGACTAGGCACACAGCAGGAACTCAAGAAATACTTTACAATGAAGTGATGACAGAAGTCTCCATGGCAGTACCTTAGGTGAGTGGTAAGGGCCTGAACCCAATGTATGAACACCGGAATTTCTGACAAATGGGATCGTATCACATTATGAAAGGATTCCTTCAGATAATATTTCCCCGGATGCATTATCTACTGGACCAAGAGGTTAAGTCAAAGAAACTCATTGTTCAGCTTGGATTCTAATTAAATATCAATTAGGAACCATACAAAACATCTCTCCGTTATAACACTTTACACAACTGCTTCTGTGTCTTGAGCACAGTTCTACTTGGCTTCCAAAATATGATATGAGTCTGCCTACTGTCCTCCTTCTGTTCTTAGGAAAGGGAGAGTGGGACAGACTTTGGTTTTAGGATACCTGTGACCCTTGGCTTCAAAAGCAGCTCCTTCTCTGGCCTCTGGCCTTGGTACACTTTTCCCCTTAAGGATGGCTACAGCAAAGTAGAATTCTGCTGCCACTTGCCCTGGAAACAAAGAAGTACCCCCAGAGGCCTCCACTGCTTACATCTGCCAGGGCAGGTTGGGTGCTTAAAGTTGGGGGGAAGGGATCATTTCCCAAGGGTAATTCATCTCATGAGTGCCCTTGGGCATAACACACACTTCCAAGCAAATCCTAATAGTTCATATGGCAATATTAATACTTTTTATTGATTCACGTATTTAACTGTAAAGTTACTTAAATTTTTCTAACGCTTAATGAATTCAGGGATTAAACTCCTGAGAGAGATGTAGGAGATCAGCACGTAGTTGTCTGTGGTCAAATACGAGCTTTAGAAGGTGGAGTTGATTCCACCAAAAGTTTGTCCCCGGGGTATTTCTTGAAGTTCGTGAGATTCTCTGGAACACTTTTAGGCACCGTGTAAGTCAAAGTAAATGCCACGTGTTTATATTACGCGTAGAAATTAGGAGACTGATTTTAGTAGACCGAGTGAACGCATCCAAGTCCTACAAACAGCGATTACCTGTCAGCGGCAACATTTATAAACGGACAGACTCCGTGACCACATGACCACCGGAGGCCCGTGCTTTCCCTTAAAAATGAAAACCACCCCAAGCTGAATTCTGGGGAGACACTCTTACGTGTCACAGGCCGATGCTGCCACACATTCATCGACCATTTCTGCCTTTCCGCAGTGTAGAACCTGATATTCTATTTCTAACGTGGTAAGCCACATGTAATAATCATGCAATTAAAAGATGGCAATTTGGGGCGCCTGGGTGGCTCGGTGGGTTGAGGCCTCTGCCTTCGGCTCGGGTCATGGTCTCAGGGTCCTGGGATCGAGCCCCGCATCGGGATCTCTGCTCAGCAGGGAACCTGCTTCCTCCTCTCTCTCTGCCTGCCTCTCTGACTACTTGTAATCTCTATCAAATAACTAAAATTCAAAAAAAAAAAAAAAGATGGCAATTTATAAAGTGCTTCCTCCCATACCATCTCTATGAGACAGGGTTCAATCACTGAATTGTATTTTAATTCTTCCTTATGGACTTGTGTGAACCTTTTGAATTGGGCCTGCAAATTTATGCAACCAGTAAGTAGGCTATTTTTGCAGGTAATTGGAAAAACACTGGAATCCTTTTGCGCCATGAGACTCCTGTTTTTTAGTAGCCTGTCAGGTGTTTCCCCTCTTAATATGTAGTATATTTTCACTTATAACCATTGCACATGCTTTTTTTTTTTTTTTTAAGGTTTTCTTTATTTGGCAGAGAGAGAGGAAGAGAGCACAAGAAGGCAGAGCAGCAGGCAGTGGGAGAAGCAGGCTCCCCACTGAGCAGGGAGTCCAACGCAGGGCTCAATCCCAGGACCCTGGGATCATGACCTGAGCCGAAGGCAGAAGCTCAACCGACCAAGCCACACAGGCGCCCCTCCCCATGCTTCTTAAAGGGAGGAAAGTACTGATTTTTTCTCTCTTAAATATAATCCAATTAATCACATTTTCTTAGAAGCAGATTATACCTGCACTTAGGAGATAATGTGGAGCAGAGACCATAAAGTGACTAGAAGCTGGATTCCTAATAGGGCTGCCTTTCAGAATCCCCTGGACAGCTCTTTCGGGGCACCCACATCCAAGCCTCCTGAGTTAGAATATCAGGAGTCGGTCCTGGCCAAAGTGCATCTTGAGAGAGCTCCGGGTGATCTGGCTCACACTCAGGAGAAAGAGCCACAGGACTTGAACACAGAAGGTCTATTCAGGTACAATGCCCAGGTCTCTCTGCCTGCTCTGTCTGAACTAAGCTAGTGGCCCTGGATAAGTCACTTCCTCTTTCTGGGCCTCAGCTTCCACATCCTTAAGAAGGGAGAACTTAATAATAGAAGTGCTCTGTGTTGCTTTTTTGTGTTTTTTTTTTTTTTTTTAAATTTTTGAGCTTGAAAGTAGTTATACAATGTTATACAAATTTCTGGTGTACAACATACTGATTCAACTTCTCTATACACTATGCTCTGCTCACGAGTGTAGCTACCCTCTGTCCCCATACAGCGCTGTTACAGTACCATCAACCACATTCCCTAAGCTGTGCCTGTTATTCCTGTGAGTTCTTCGTTCCATAACTGGAAGCCTGTGTCTTTCACTCCCCTTCACCCCTTTTGCCCCTCCCCAATGCCCTGCCTTCTGGCAACCATCAGTTTGCTTTCTGTATTATAGGTGTTTTGGCTTTTTATCTGATTCATTATTTTTTTTAGATTCCCCATGGTCCTCCCTTCCCTACTCTTCAGAACTACCTGAACTGCTGGTTTAAGCTCTTAATACTTATATGGGTGAAAGATGACCGGGACAGGGACTGCATGTGCCCCCAGAGTGAACTGACTGGGTGACAGTAACCGCTGGATCCAGTGCTCTGGGAGGATCATGCATGTATTGGGAGGAGGGTCAGTACAGAGCTGCTCCTGAAGCTCCCCAAAGACATTATGCCTGGGGAACCAGCCAGAATGTTCTGGGAAAGGAAATCAGAGTAAACTGAAATTTTTGGTTGGGTTACCATGTGCACGAGCACACTGTCGCCAGTTTTCCGAGATAACAGCACAATACATACATAGCCCTGAACATAACTGACGGTTAAGAAGGCACTTCTGTGAAATTTCATGATTCTAGATAAAGCTGAAGAACTCTTTGAGCAAGTCCATCTTTTTTTGGTGCTGACCCTGCTGGACAGTCCCACCCTCCTGACTCTGCCCTCAGTCTTCTCCTGGGGGCGTCTTCATGTCCCTGATTTTCCTCTGTCTCGGGGCTGACATCTTCCCCTGTCTGAGCCCTCCAAACTCAGCTGTCCTTGAAGATTCTGCCTGAGTGCCCATTTGTCCTCTCGCCAATCTCCCGTTCATCTGCTCTCAAGGGCTGGCACAGGCTCTTACATGTGTATCCGGCCTGGGATCCCCATCTAGACAGCCTGCCTGTTCCTCAAACTCACCAGAGGCTGGACTCCCCGCTCTCTGACACAGGGGGCCTTCTCTGGATTTGGCTTCTCAACCTCCTTGCTAATAAAACAGCCTTTACTCTAGTTATCTAGACTCAAGACTTTTGTTCTGAGACCACCCCCTGTTCCTTGACATCCAAAGAGGCGACCAGTCCATACAGGTTCTATTTCCTGATCCACATTGGCCTTCTGGTCAGCCTCTCCCCTGACGTGTGCTAGGAGATGACGGCAGTGGCCTTGCTGTTCTTGGTTTCCCTGAGTTCTCCCTCAACAGCTGCTCACCTGTCGGATGGCTGGTTGCCGGCCAGCCAGCCTAGATAATGGCAAAAGCTAATCAACAGATAAGAGCTCTGGGGCTTGGCCTGATGGTGGTTGGGAATGAACAGCCCGGGAGCGCTACCCCTCCGAGATGGCTCTCATAGTCCCTGAAAGGCAGACTCTGCGGATTCCCAAGGCTCCTTGAAACACAGTATGAAACCACTACTCTGAGCCATCAAACATACTACAGCCAGACAAATCTTCTGAAAATCAGCTCTAGTCACACAGTGTTCCTCAAACACCATGCACCGGTTGGTGGGGATGGAAACTATGGCTGTATTCACTTGGGCAGAACCCCTTCACATTGCCATTCTCGTCCTGGGTGAACACCAACAGAAATGTGTTCACCGAAAGACACGCATTAAGATGTTCAGGGCGACACCATTCATAACAGCCCGCAAACAGAAACTGCCGGAATGACTGAAACAGGAGAACACTCACTTGATGGCACCCTACAGCAAATGCCAACGAACAGGCCTCAGATCCATGCAGCAGTATGGGTGAATCTCACACATATAATGCTGAGTGAAAGCCAGATTCACAGAAGAACAAAAAGGAGCACACACTATAGGAGTCCAGTAAGTACAAAGATGGGTGGGGGGGGACTAATCTGTGTTGTTAGGCATCAGGCTAGAGGTTACTTTTGAAGGGGAAGGTAGCAAAAGGGGCAGGGGGGTCTTTCCCAACTGCTGGCTATGTGTGTGTATTTAGCCTGTGTGTGTGTGTGTGGGGGGGGTGGCGGAATTATACCTGTGATCTGGGTAAGTAGCTGCATGCTACACTTCAATAAAAAGTTAAAACAAAACCATCGACTGCGCCCCATTGACTTGAACCAAACGTAACTTTCACTGTGGCTCAGAAACCCATTATAATATGGCTCTCACCCACCCTTCTGGTCTTTTCTCAACTCTTTTTCTTTTTCCCCCTCCATGAGATGCTGTGGGTATTTACATTTTCTGGGCAAAGGGTCCACAGCATTGATCAAAGGAGCCACGTGATCCAAAAGAGGAAAAGACAAATCACCGTCCTTGCGGAAACCCGAATGATCTCTGAAACTGAACTCTGTGACTTGCTTTGTTATCTTTAGAAAGCCCCCGCCCCTCCCACCCTCCCTTGCGAGATTCCACCCCTGTTTGCAGGTCATGTCAGGTTACCTCCACTACCAAGTCTCTGATCACCCTCCACCCCAAAACTCCCCCCTCCCTCTCTCCCACAACTGTTTATCAGGGTCCACTCAGATCCTTCTGTAAGCACCAAGCATGTACAAATAAACAAAGCCTCAAGGAGCTTTCGATCCAGGAGAGGGAAAACAGACGTATCCACCAATAACTTCAAGCAGAAAGAAGCATCGGAAGAGAGGCTGACTGAAGGGGAGTTCAGGGTACACGGCCATTCCCTATGGCTGGGGGAAATCTGGGCAGGCGTTGTGGAGGAAGTGACACAGCTTTGCACCACTGGAGTTGAGAGGGGAGGGCATTAGGCAAAGGCTAGTGTTATAAAAGCTCTGGTGCTGTGTAGGCCAGATCTGGAGGTGAGTCTAGAGCAGAGACATTATGAAGTCCTAAGAGATGGGGTCAAAAGATTGGCCGCCAGGCTCTTAAGTCTGAATCTGGACGCTGTAGGCAATGAAGAGCCACTGAAAAATTCTGAGCAGGGAACGATATAATCAGAGGTGTGCCTCCCTGTTACATCAGACGGATGGAGATGGTCTGTTCCTTCTCTAGGGGTCTAAGACACATCGTGCCGCTTCTGCAGCACAAAATAGCCTCTTGCTTTGTGATGTGGTTACCTGTATGCTTCGTTTTTGTGCCCCCACCACGGCCACCGGACTCAAGCTAATGCCAAGACAAGACGGGTTTTAGTGCTAGCATACTGTTTACACACGGGAGCACTCAATAAATATTTACTTAACAAATCAATGGGCAATGTCTACCTCAAATGGTTTTTGAACGAACGAGGAAAGAAAGTGGGGGGAAATGGGAAAGAAAACCACACACACGCCATAACACCAATGAGCTGGACGGTTCAGGTGCTCCACTCAACCTTAGGATTCCAGCTCGATGCCTACACATTCACCATTCTGAACGACTGACACCTGGAGGAAAACTCTACAATCACAAAGGAGAACGTCTAAAGTTACTTAAGGCCTGGGTGAACAACAACAGAAATGTGTTCACTGAAAGACATGCATTAAGATGTTCAGAGAGACACCATTCATAACAGCCCCCAAATGGAAATTGCCTGAATGACTGAACGTGTGTGTGGACCAGGGGGCCCTCAGCCTGAAAGGGACTATTCTAACATCAGAGTCTGGTTAAAGCTTAGCACCCAGACCGTAGAATGTGGGAATCCAGCTTCACCCTGGGCCCTGTCTCCTGACATCCGCAGCATGTGGGAAGGTGGGAAAAGAGAAGATGGTTTGACCTCTCAGGTCCCTGGGGTTCTTTATCTATCAAGAGAGAATTTCTGGGACAGCAAATCCTCTGAATGCTGCAAAGAAAGGGGCTCTGCCTCCAAATCAAAAGAGAAAGAGAAATCACCCCCTACACAGCGGGTCCCCGGGGCACAGTACTGTTCACAATAAAGGCCACCAGAAGACTTTTCTTTGCACATCACCACCTTTTACCTTTTGAAGCTCTTCCAATCTGTTATCACATCTCCCAACCACCGTGTCATTCAATTCTCTGTCCTGCCAGTGTATGAGAAAATGGAGGCCTAAGGAAATCTGAGGATTTGCCCAAGGCCCCCGGGGGGACTTGAGAACCCCAGTCGCTGGGGCTCCTGACTCTCAGAAGGCGCCCCTTCCCCCACTCCATCCCAGGCTCTCCGATATCGATCATTTCCACCCCGGTGGGGCTCCAGGGTGTGGGGAGTAGCTTTCCCAGGAAGCGAGGACTCAATAGGGGTAGCCCAGTAACGAGGCCAGCCCTCCTGGCAGGGGTGCCCATGTCTGTGGGAGCTAGGGGTACCTCCCTCCAGTTGGTCAGGCCCTGGGTGAGGAAGGGGCTTTATCATGGCCCAGGGCAATTCAGGGGGAGCTGAACTCTGGAGAATCTGAGCAGCTCGTGTGGCTTCCCCGGGGAAGGTGCGGGGAAGGAAAAGCAAAACACAGCAGTACCATCTGCAACAGCCCAGGCTGGGAAGCCACGGGCTGTGGAGGGTGCCCTGCTCTGTGACCGGAACTGGCCCATTTTCTGGTCTGGTCTGGATTTCCTTCGTTTTTACTGCAACGCCTCCCAGCCAGTCAGGTGAGACCCACGATTGGCCACCACTACTCAGTCTCCCCCTCTTTATGGAACTAGCTTGAGTATTTGCCTTTTATTATGTTCTTCCCCTTTTCAATAACAAAAGGAGTATACGGAAACATTCAAACTACATGCAAGACCAAGGAATGAAAAGTTAAATCTCCTTCCTTCTAATCTCACTTGGAAGAGGTACCCAAGACCCACTGTGCATAGTCTTTCCTTCCTGGCACACCTTCTTCTGGCCTTCTCATACATCCTAGACACGTATCTGGTTTTTGAACAAATGGAATATTTACATACAGTTCTGCAAATTGCCTTTTTTTTTGACTCAACAATTAATATATTACAAGCAACCAGCCTTGATCATACGGAGGGTTGGTACATTTTTCTAATTTTCTTGTTCTGAGACACCTGAAATTGACTGAAAGAACACAAAGGGCAACAGAAACACATAGGTTTCATTTTTAAAAACTAGTCATTTCTTCAGTTGCTCTCCTCCCCAGTGGCCTGCTCCCTAATCACCTTGAGAGTCATGGCAGGACCAACCTCAGAACATGCTGGGGAGGGGAAGACCCAGACCCCACCGAGTGATATCTGCCTGCTGCAGGACGTTCTGAGAAGTGGTTTGGGCACCAGTGCCCAGAGGCTGAGTCTACAGAATTTCGAGACTCCCCACCCACTCCCCTCGGAGGGGCTTTTCTGGTTAGCTGCTGGTCACAGGAGGAGTGGCAAATTCAGTGAAAGTGCAATGCTTTGCAACTGTTTCCCCTTCTGGAGATCTAGGGGCCAACAGTTTGCAAGGGCAGCTGTCTTGTTTAAATAGGGAACCCGAGTTCCCTTCTCAACAGCACATTCTCCCTGCAGAGTCTGCCCGGGGCCACCCAGAAGCATGTGGCTAAGCCAGATAGTGGTCCCCCGTCCCAGGAGGAGTGTGTGCCAAACCTGACTTAGAGGCTGAGACCCAAGCCCTGGTCTGAGCTGCTATCTGGACCAACCAGATGGGGAGGGACAGAGAGAATCCGGGGCAGCTAGCAAGAGCACCAAAGGGAAGAGTAGGTAGGTCTCTGCCCTTGAGTCAGGATCTGCAGACAGAAAGAGGGAGGTGGGAGGGCGTGCCTCTGTGATGTGTTTTCTGAACATGGTGAAACAGCATTCCGGTTGTGGTCAGACCCCACAGGTAGCACATGTTTTGATTCGTTCTGCTACATTTAGAACATCGAGTACTTCTCTCCGTGCACAACACTCTTCTGGTCCGTCAGAGGCACGGACTGAGGGCTCACAATCATTCTGGGTGCAGGAGAGTGCTATTACATTTCCCTGTTAGAGGGGAAAAGTGAGGCAGAGGAAGCTAAATAATTTACCTAGCTAGTAGCAGACATTGGATCTGAATGCTCAGGGATCTGGGATCTGAACCCCTCAGGCTGCAAGCCTTCCTTTGTTAGTGTGATGTTTCTCAAAACGCTTTTACGACTTAACAGGCATATGTGGAAATAAGGTTCCAAGTGCCATATATTTTGGAAAACCCTCACTGAACAAAGATAAGCAGGCTTCTTTCATGCAAGACTTCTAAAATGCATTTACGATTTGCAAGAGACATATGGTTTGCAGCATTTCCCCCAATTCTCTGAACATAGAAATGTTTTCCTAGGAACATCTCATGAGATCAGTGTGTTCTGCTGACCACACTTGGAATAAATGCTGGCAAAGGGAGTTGCTGGGAACAGAGCTTAAGGTCTGGCTCTTGCCATTTAACTAACTTTGAGACTCTGGAAATGGCTTAACCTGAGCCTCAGTTTCCTCATTTGTAAAATGGGAATAATAGCAATTTGTGCCCTTCATGGAGCTGCTGGGAGGATTCAATGCATAAGCAAAGTTCTTAAAATGGTGCCTGGCTTGAAGCAGTCAATACAATGGCAGCTATGAAAACTGATGATCAAGAATACTAATTTGGGGCGCCTGGGTGGCTCAACGGGTTAAGTCCTCTGCCTTCGGCTCGGGTCATGATCCCAAGGTCCTGGGATCGAGCCCCGCATCGGGCTCTCTGCTCAGCGGGGAGCCTGCTTCCCCCTCTCTCTCTGCCTACTTGTGATCTCTGTCAAATAAATAAATAAAATCTTCAAAAAAAAAAAAAAAAAAAAGAATACTGACTAATTTAAGAAGAACAAGGGAATTAGCAGAGAATCCCCAGAAATATCCTTCCAAATGATGTTCACCAACAACAGTTCCTTCTGTTAGAAACATGAAAAATGTCTGCACAAAGGAAAATCCTGGAATACCATAGACTGCATTACCATTCCAAGGGAAGGGGACACAAGGGAAAATATTTTCAAAAAGTCGTTCAGACAGAAAGTTTCCTTGGCAAAGAGGGTTCTCTGATGCTGTAACTGATGCAGACCAAGGACACCAGCCAATTCCCTGAGCACGAAAGCAAGCGGAGACGTCCTTCACAAGCAACAGAGTCAGGCGCTGGACCCACTGCGTCAGGGGAAAGGAGGGAGATGCACACTTTTTTGGGGGGGGGGGGATCGATTCTCCTAACTTGAACTGAAAATGGCTTGGCACCCACAGGATGTCTTCCTGTTCCCGTCTCACGGAGTGACTCATGCATCTGCCATTTCGCTTGTAGCCACTGTGGGAGAACTCTGCAGCAGCTCTGCCTCCACAAAAGCCCCCCCCCCCATTCTGGTCATGCCTGCCAAACACGTGACAGCTGACAACACACCCAAATGTCCCCCCTCCCCAAACTCCACCAAGCTGCAGTGGGAGACTGTGGCTCTCTGAAGCTAGAGTGGAAACCAAGGGCAGAGCTCAGGGCTCCCAGACGCAGGGCACCTGAAGTAATTTGCTCCTGGTGAGCCAGCTCTACACACTGGCCTTGCTTCCTGTTGTGCAACTATGTAAATGAACCTGTGCTGGGCCAGCTGCGCTGCGTGCCAGGGATAGTGTGAGTAATGGAGCACCTCGGCAGCCTCTCAGGGGGACTTGTGCAAAGAGTTGGGATACTGACTCTAGGGGTGGGGGCGGGGGGCAAAGGGCACCTCTTTCTCTTCCCGGGAAACTGCCCATGAATACGGACAGGCATCGTCCTGGGAAGCACAGCCTGGGGAAGACGGGAGGCAAGACAATCAGGAGATAGGATCTGAGCTGGAGGGTAAGTCCAACCTAGGGGACTGGACTCCAGGCTAAACTCAGTTTAGTTTTTTGGGGTTCCTCAGAGGCCTCAGTTTCCCTATATGTAAGACAAGGGGGAGCTGGTCTCTTTTCCTCGGGGACTCTGTGCAGGCCCCAGATGTGTGTGCTACCTAATGCCCACAGCAATGCTGGAAAGGAAGTGTCTCCCTCCCCATTTTGCAGATATGTAAACTGAGGCTTGGAGAAGGGAGCATGGCTGCAGTCCATACAGGTGATGGTGCTGTGCAGCTGGGATTTAGACTGAGAATTGTGGATATTCAAATGTGTCCCATCCTGAAATTCTACATGAGCTTCTAAGCTTCCTTAAAATGATATTTGCAACTCAAATCAGTCCTTAACATTTGACATGAGAATCACTTGGTACATGACCTACAGCACATTAAAAATTTTACTTTCCGGGTGCCTGGATGGCTCAGTCAGCTAGGCCTCTGACTTCAGCTCAGGTCAGGAGGGATGGAGCCTCACATTGGGCTCGCTGCTCAGCAAGGAGCCTGCTTCTCCCTCTCCTTCTGCCTGAGTAGGCTCTGCACACTTGTGCTCTCTCTCACACATGCACTTGTGTGCACTTGCTCTCTCTCTCTCTCTCTAAAATAAATAAAATCTTTAAAAGTTCACTTTCCTTGACCCTTCTGGGACTATTTATTCTTTCACACTGCCAAATAGAATGTGTTTAGGCAATTGTGAGTGGATTTTGAAATGAGCGAAAACAAACTCTAATTATAATTCTCATATTAAATCATTAACAAAATAAGTCATCGAAATAATTCCATGGCTAGACATGAATGATGTTCTAAGGCAATACCTCGGTTACTGGTCTGAAAAAAGTTGGTGCTGAGAGATGGAATAGCCATGGGGGTGGTGGAGAGAGCTTCTACCCAGCTTATGGTCCATGGAGGCCCAGTCGTTAATTAGCTGCTTAATTTATTCAACCCACTTAATCCCACCCCTCTTCCCTTTCTTCATCAGTAAAACAGAGGGCTTGGAGTAGATCCCCATTTCCCACCTAGTTCAGTAAAAAAGACTCCTTTTAATAGACAAGTGCTGACTGAACTCTCTTCCCTCCAAAGACAGGTGTTCTTTGGCACCTGTTATGAGAACACAGAATGACAAAAAATTAACACAAGTGTTGTTCTCTTTTATTAATCACAACATCTTCCTACACTGGATAACAGTGCACTGATGTTCAAGATGTTATTGATTCACCTTCTTGTTAGGGCATGGCCCCATCGACATTCTGACCCTTGGTAAGAAATGGTCTACTCTCCTTACCATCCGCTGTCCACAGATTTTGAACTTTTTTTTTTAAGATTTTATTTTTTTTATTTGACAGACAGAGATTACAAGCAGACGGAGAGGCAGGCAGAGAGAGGAGGAAGCAGGCTCCCCGCTGAGCAGAGAGCCTGATGTGGGGCTCGATCCCAGGACCCTGAGATCATGACCCGAATTGAAGGCAGAGGCTTTAACCCACTGAGCCACCCAGGCGCCCGACATTGTGCCCCAGATTTTGAACTTTGGCATTAAGTGGTCTCAAACGTTCCTTTCAGTGTCCCACTTTGATGTTATCACATGCTAATTATTTCTTAAGAAACTACATACCAGGCTTCTATTTTTTGTTGGGAATAATAAAGCAAATTTTCAGTCAACGATTCCGTTTGGCACTAAACCACAGTCACTGTGCAACCGATGCGTTTACTCATCAGAGACATACAGAATGCCCGCGCTGGGTAGATAGAGGTGAGTAAAACAGCCACTGTCCTCCCAGAGCTTCGGTCTACAGCAAGGCCTTCTCACAGTCCCGAGCACCCCCACCTCTGCATCTCCAGCTTTGACCTCTCCCAGGGGGCTGTGGCTTCTAACATCCGCCTACCAGCTCAACATCTCCATCTGGATATCCACTGGACATGCATCTCACACTCAACACCAGGAAGGTTACCTCCGGTTTCTTCCCCTTCCGCTTGCCAAAACCCTTCCTCCCTTGGCATTCCCCAATCCCCGAAATGGCAACATCATTTATCCAACGCTCAGGCCCCAAGTACTTGGAGTCATGCCGGTCTCCTTTCATGCCCAGCAATTAATCTGGGGAGAAAGTGCTGCTGGCACCACCTACAAGAACACATCCCGAACCCAGCAGCTTGCTGTTACTTCTATGCTTCTATGCTCCCAGCATGGTCCAGGCCACACTCCCCTCTCCCTTTCCTATTCCTCTCTTGCTGCCCTACAACTTACTTTACAATCAGTAGCTAAATTTAACTGAAACCCATCACACTGTTCTTTTTGCTCAAAACCTTTTGGTGGATTCCCATAATTCCTGGAATGATTCCAGGATCTTAGCATGGTTAGGAGATCCAGGATCTTAGCATGGTTTAGGAGACCCTAGATCTGGCTCCTGGCCACTACTCCAGGCTTCTCTCCTACTCTCCTCCTAATTCTTGTGGTCGACTTGCTTTTTCCATAAACGTGCCAGGCCTGCTCCCACCTCAGGGCCTTAGCATATGCTGTTCCCTTGCTTGGGATGCCCTTCCCTTACATATCTGTATGGGTTATTCTCTGTTTTTGTTTTTTCCCCTTCCAGTTTCTGTTCAAATCCTTTTTCCCAGAATGGCAATTCCTTGATTGTCCTGCTTGAAACAGCCATCACCCTACCCTACCTGTCACATTCTTTTTCTTTACTCTGCTTCCGTTTTCTTCTGAACACGGATTACTGCCTCATATTACATTCTGTGTGTTTTTCGCCTACCTCTGTTCCTAGAATCTGAGCTCTGTGAGAGTTCTTTTAACAACCTCAGTCGGTTCACCCCTCTTTAGGCAACCTGGTCATCTCCCACTCCCGGGAGGTCACCATGTTGATGCCAAACTTAGCGCAGACCCCCAACTGGCCTAGCATCTCACAGCCCAGAACCTATGAGCTCACAGAATCCTCCTGCTCAGCTTCCTGAGGAGCTGGGACCACAGGCACGCACCATTGTACCTGACAAGGTCTGTCTTTTTCAATGCTGTTTGCCCAGCTCCCGGAACACTGCCTCATATGCATGTGTTGAGTGAGTGAGTGACAGAATTCCATAAATACCATTTATTGAGTGTGTCTATTGTGCCAACTTCCGTTCTTACTTTCTAACCCATACGATGACCTGACATGGTGTATAATATCACAAGCATTTTGCAAATAAGGAAACATACTCAGAAGGTGTATGGGAGTTGCCCGTGGTCTCACAGCCACTGACTGGAAGAGGCAGGGTTTGAACCTGGGTTTAAGTTGCAAATATGAGATAAGAAGGCTGAGGAAAAGGCAGAGTGTCTGGGTGGCTCAGTGACTCTGCTGGGTGGGCCTGCGGTTAGCGGGATGCTGACACTTCTGTGAGAAGGAGATCACAGAAATTATTCTAGCAGCCACTGGAGTAGTCGTCCCAAGCCCTACCTGGACATGGTGGTGGCGGTGGTGTCAGGGAGCTCTGCTGAGCTCCCCCGTGGCTCAGCAGTCCTCACCACCCTCGGGCTTTCACACAAGTCCCGTCTCCCACCAGTTCCTCTTCCATCGGCCTCTTCCTCCCTTATTCATTAGAGGTTCTGGCTTTGCCCAGTTCCAAAGCCTGGTCTCTGACCATGTGTGTGGCTCTCCTCAGGGCTGGCTGACAGATCTGAGGCAGGTGGAAGGTGCCCAGGGGTGACGGGCAAGGTGTCCCAAAGGTAGAATGCCAGCTACCCCTTGCTCTGTGCTTGGGCTAAGGCAGCACCACCGTGAGACACTATGGGCACGTTTGGGCAAGTTTAGGCCTCCGCTGGTTGGGTTCTGAAACCCCATCGGTGCCCTCGAAGGGGACCCTCTCCATAAATGACCTGTGCTCGTCAAACTCAAAGAAAAGAACCAGTGGGCTCGCTCCTCCCTGCACAGGGCAGCCCTCCCTGGGACCAGGGGCTTCAGGGAGGATGCCACGGGAGACATGGGGAGGCTGCCTGGGGAGCACATGGGCCAAGCAAAGGGAAGTGAGTAGTAGCGAGATGGCTTGGTTGGGTTGTGATGAGGCCCGAAGGCCACCCTGAGGTCTAGCATATATCTGTCTGGACAATGCTCAGTGACCATCAGCTGATTCTTCTCCCTTCCAGACTCCAGGCAGAGCTCCTGCTTTCCAGGAACACAGTCCATTCTCTGAGAGGAGAACTCCAGGGACCATAGTTTCTGTTAATACTCAGGCCATGATTAGAATCCAGGGCCTAGCTCTTCCTGCTCCGAGATCCCCTCCCTTAGGTGACATCTTGATGGTCTATCCCCTCCCACTGTGTTTGGATTTTTGTCAATTTAAGTCTCGGAATATCATCTTAATTCCAGGCTCTACTGGAGAACAGAGTGAGTCTCTACAACCTCCTACCCCCTGACCACCAATGCACAACAGAGTCGCCACACAGGGACCAGCAGGGTCTTTATGTGACCTAAGTTTATCGGACACCTACTGTTGCCAGGATCCACTGGAGGAACCAGGGATAGAGCAGAGAGGGAAGGCTGGCATTATACAGGCGACAAGAAGTGTTGTAGATATTGTATGGGGGTGAACTCTATGCTGGGAAATAACAGAGCAAAGGGGCTCCAAGTGGGCCCCGGGCATCAACGATGGACTTCCAGAAGCGGTGTTTAAAATCTATGTCTTGAGGCACCCAGGTGGCTCAGTCAGCTAAGTGTCTGCTTTGGCTCAGGTCATGATCCCAGGGTCCTGAGGTTGAGCCCTGCCTAAGCTCCCTGCTCATCGGGGAGCCTGCTCGTCCCTCTCCCTTTGCCCCTCCCCCTCCACTTGTGCTCCGACTCTTGCTTTCTCTCGAATAAATAAATAAAAATTAAAAAAAAAATCTATACCTTCAAAGGCTCCTCCTTTGTCTACTTTGTCTAGAGTTGTCTACTTGGAAAGTTAGAGATTTACTCCTAACGATCCCCCTGTTGCTAAGAATATCCAGCAGATGAGTTTCAGTGGGAGAGAAGTGTTATGTTTCCATGCTTGTACACTACAGCAAACCAGAGCTGGGCACAAAGCAGACACAGTGAGTTCAGATAGTCCAAGTTCAAACGGCCTGCTTAATCGAAGCCTAATGTGGCCATGAATGCCACTGTGAGGCTGGAACAGCTGCGGGCAGTAGTTATAACTCTTCCAAAGTTACTTTTCAGTCCTCTTCCAAAATGCATTTAAAAAAAAAAAAAAAAAAAAAAAAAAAGAGTCCCTATCTTTTGAACCAATAATTCTAACCTAGGGAATTCATCCTAAGGAAATAATCCAAAGTATAAGGCATGTGCATAGAGATATTTACTACAGTACTATCTCCTGAAAAATGAAGAAAAAAATAAAAATTCACAAAACATACAAGTGGATAACTGATGGTATGTCAGCAAAAGGGAACATCCTACATCACTGAAGGTGTAATTTTGAAGACCGTATTGCTATATAAAAATATTTAGGACAGTACATTAAGGAAAACATTTGTACCTCTGCTACTCACAAAGTGTATAGAGATTATATATGCAGATGGACAAAGAGTGATTAGAACAAAAGATGAAACTGATTTGCCTAGATAGGACTATGAATGCACTTTGGCTTTTGTTGTTTGAGTAATAAAACCAATGGAGAATATAAAAAAACATAATCAAGTATCCCATATTTCTTCCTTACTCAGCTAGAACAGAGGCAAATTACTCCCTGCTGGCCAAATCCAGTCTGTTGTCAATTTTTGCAAGTAAAGTTTTATTGGCACATGGACATGTCCACTCGATAATGTATTAGTCATGGCTGCTTTCACCCTCCAGTGGCCGAACTGATTCGTTGTGGAAGACGCTGCATGGTCCACAGAGCCTGAAAGAATTACTATCTGGCCCTTTACAGAACAAGTTTGCCAATCTCTGATCTAGAGTAAGGAAACATTACAGCTTCATTTAGAAGTCCACTCCATGTATAACCCACCAGGTACTCCACGAATATGGACAAATAAACAGGCTATCACCTTGATCGTACTTTCACCCAGTAGATCTTAGAACAAAAAAGAATTAAAATGAACTACCTCCCCCAAATACTGCTCTCCACTGTCTGTTCCCACTTCAGCTCAGATATGAAGGTTATGCATTAATCATACAGCTTATCTAATTTGGACCTCAGTTCATTTTTATAAAACACACACTGGGGAAAGAAGACAGAAAATGATTTCTTAAAGATTATGAGTGCTGATAACTAAAAAGCATTTCTGATGGTTTAAATGGTTTTTTGTTTGATTATTAAAGCTCTTCAGGGCTTTGGGGAGAATAAACAAGTCAGAATTCCTAGCTATTCCAAATGACTGCACACCTGGACTTCAAGGCCGCTTCTTTTGTAAGGTCACTGACATGTGCACCCAATGTGGACTTTTCATCCAAGCTGTTCCTACCGCTCTACAAAAATGCATTGACTATGGAAGAAAGTTCGCTGCATTCTAGCCCAAGTCCCTCCCAAGATGTTTACCTGTGCTGCTAACTGCCTGGCATCTGTTTCTTTTGTTTGCAAAGAGGGTAAAGAGGTGAGTCCAAGCTTCACGGCTAACAGCTGGTTCTCAGATTTTGGAAGAGCTGGATCACCCCCAACAGGAACTGAGCACCAGAGTTACAAATTGCTCTTTGATTCCTGCATTCTTAGCGTTTATAACAATTAAACTAGCTGCTTGACATTAGAGCAAATTATTGAAAAAATATTGTATTATCTAAGGACAAACTCTAAAATCAAGGCAGCAAACTCTAGGTCAAAACTCACCAACTGGCAGCTGGAGGGCTGGATTGGCCTGCAGACCTGTTTTATTTGGCCTGCAGGGAATTAGTCAAACACACACACACACGGAGTGCCAACATTTAGAAATGGAGAGTTTTCATATAAAAACCCAGATATCTGGCTTGTTTACAGAGAACACATTCCCATATGGTTGCTGAGCTGGGGCAGATGGGTCTTGCTCCCTGTTACGCTGTCCTGGCCTGAGTCCTCCCGCATCTGAGTTTTTGACCATGGGGTAAAAGATCTTCTGGAAAGTTGTTCCAATGTGTCAAGCAGGTGGGACCAATGACGAGCTTGGGAATCAAAAACTTCCAAGTCCTGAGATACTTTCAGTCCTTTCTCCTTCTCCTCTCAGAGGTGGCACGAAAGAGGGACAGCTCGCCAGACACAGATTCTCCAGCACTCCTCCAGAAATCACTTGAAAACAGGCAGTCACGAAAAGACTCCTTCACAGCAACATGCATTAATATCAAGAAACATCTTATCCTTTTGACTCCAGTCTGTTTATTACCCCTGACTATTCCCCAACTGCCCAATCTTTATTATTATAAGTATGTGCTGGGTTTCTTCCAGAGGTAAGCCACTATACTACAGATTCACAAGGAATCTAGGAATTCCGTGATCCTGAGGATTTGATTAAGTTCAGCTGAGAAGAAAGCACCCATGCAGACCAAAGGGGTCTTCACTCCTAATGGCTCTAACTCTGTGCCACGTACTGTGCTTGGAGCTTTCATCCTCAGGTCACTCCAGGAGATAAGGAGGACGATTATCTCAAAAGAGGAATACATTTCAGAGCCTTAAATGACAGAGTCCAACTAAGCTGAAGAAAAAGAAGAAAAACAGTGCAGAACAGTATGTACAAAGTGATGTTGCCCCCCCCCAAAGAGAAATATTTTTGGTTATAAATAAAGTCACTACTCTTCTGTGAAAGAATGCTAGCAAATTACCATGTGATTGGTCTCGATGTCAAAGAATGCTATTTTCCACTCTTTGGAACATTCAATGATTTTTGGTGGTCACAGACATACATTCTTTAATAATAATAGCTAATGTTTATTTTAAAGTTTGTTAGAAAAAGATAATTACACCCTAGACCAATGGTTTTCTGGATGATATTGCTTACGAAAAGGCTAACGTAAAAAATCCAGTCAAGAAGTGGGCAGAAGACATGAATAGATACTTCTTCAAAGAAGACTTGCAAATGGCCAACAGACACGTGAGAAAATGTTCAACATCACTCGGCATCAAGGAAATACAAATGAAAACCACAAAGAGATACCACCTCATGCCAGTTAGAATGGCTAAAATGAACAAGTCAGGAAATGACAGATGTTGACAAGGATGAGGAGAATGGAGAACCCTCTTAGTCTGCTAGTGGGAATGCAAACTGGTACAGCCACTCTGGAAAATAGTATTATGGAAGCTCCTCAAAAAGTTAAAAATAGAGCTACCCGATGACCCAGCAATTGCAGTACTAAGTATTTAACCAAAGGAAATAAACACCGTGATTCAAAGGGGCACCTGCACCCCAATGTTTACAGCAGCAATGTTCACAGTAACCAAACTATGGAAAGAGCCCAAATGTTCATCCACAGATGAATGGATAAAGATGTGGAATATTATTCAGCAATCTCAAAGAATGAAATCTTGCCATTTGCAACAACGTAGATAGAACTAGAAGGTATTATGCTAAGCAAAATAAGTTAGAGAAAGACAAATACTGAATGATTTCACTTGTATGTGGAATTTAAGAAACAAAACAGATGAACATAGGGGAAGAGAAGAAAAAATAAAATTAGATGAAAACAGAGAGAGAGGCAAACCTTAAGAGACTCTTAGCTATAAGGAACAAACTGAGGGTTGCTGGAGGGGAGGCGGGTGGGGGTATGGGGTAACCGAATTGGGTGATGGGCATTAAGTAGGGCACTTGGTGTAATGAGCGCTGGGTGTACATGCAACTCATGAATCGCCGAATTCTACCCCTGAAATTAATCATACAGTATATGTTAACTAAATCGAATTTAAATAAAAATTTTTTTTAAAAAGAGGCTAACTTAAAAGCTGAGTTAACTTGAAATAGATTTAAAGAAAAACAGTAAACATATGAGTAGATGCCATACAGGTATGCAAAATACTCGTGTTTTATTCAATAGAAGGGTCAAGGCACAAACTGTCTACTTGTTAATCAGAAGAACAAAGGTCTCTGATCCTGAAGGGCAGGATTCAGAATAAGGCTGGATTCACTAAGGATAGCATCTATGGCTGGTCTGACTGAAGTCACTTTCCAGGGTCTGAAGGAAGGAAGGAGGAGGGGAAGCTGGGCAAACACAAAATGCCCTCTAATATTTCAGGAATCTGAATCTTGGACTCTCACCATTAACATTTAGTATGTGTTGTACCTTGTACCTGAAGCAGAAGCAAGGTTCTTTTTACCACAGCCAGCCGGGTAGGCCAACATTATCAAAACACGGCTACTTAAAGGAAAATGCAACACATTTTTGTTAGCAAATAATGAAAACTGCACCTAATCCCATGGCACGAAGATTAGGGTCCAGCAGTTGAGAGGTGTTTGTCTTTGCTGCCGGCACAGCCTAAGGCCGTCCATTTGGCTGGCTGGATTAGGGAGGGAGGACAACAGGCCAGAATGCCCCTGGACAGAAGCACCTTGGCAAGGTGAGGCCCCAGGGAAAGAAGACAGTTGAGGTTTATTCCTATCTACCTATATTTGAATTTGCTTCTTGACCCTGTCACCAAAACAAAACCCAAAAGACAAAAAAAAATAAACAAAAAGAAAAAAACAAACAACCCCCCAAAACCCATTTAAATGCAAAACATACATTTTTAAAACCCCAGAAAACTCAAAGAGCAATTAGTAAAGGTGGCTGTGATGTTTCCGGCAGCAGGAGCTAAGTTAGGAGGCAGACCAGTCATCTAGCTTTCTTTGAAAGTACTGCTCCCTGGGAGGCTGGGGAACATCAGCTAGACACTACATTATTTCCTGGAAATGTCTTGAGATGGAGAGGATGGTATTTTCCTATAAGTAGAGTACTGAAAATGGCTCGTACTGTAATAACGTAACACGCCACTTGAGTTGTGTTAGTGTGTGAGAGAGAAGGGAGGAAGTCCCCAGAGGTCATTGCTTGAATGATGAGACTGCTACTAAGGATACGCTCAGCGGTACTGACTGGGTTCTTACTATGTATCAGGCACTGTGCTAAATGCTATGCAACAACTAACTTATTTAACCTTCGCACTAATGCTATGGGGGCACCTACTATCATCCTCATTTGACGTAGGGAGAAAATAAGGCACAAAGAAATTAAGTAAATTGGAGCTAGCAAGCATCACAGTGCTGGGATCTGACCTTAGACAGATGAGCTCCAAACCTCTGCTCTTGAATGCAGGTCCTCAGATGCATTCTGAGCAAGATGGTTCTAGGTTAAGCAGCCGGGGTTTTGAACTGCCAACTGCTGCAAGTGGGTCTAGAGCCCGAGCCAAAATTCTCGGGGTGTCCAGGGAAAGGCAACAGCTACCCGGGCTGTTTCTTCTTCCCTAGCTCTCATGTCGTACTCAGGCACCTTTTTAACTGATTTTCAGATACGTAAAGCACATTCATGAAAAAGGATGCCAATTTGTAATCTGCAGAGAGCCTGCATATCATAGTGCAGCTTTCCAGAAATGGATGGAGACAAGGCTCAGGTCCAGAAGCATGAATGTGTAAGCACTACCCACGGAGCGGCCACCAGGACTCGGGTGTTTTGTGAGGGGCTATGTAAATACAATCTCCTTTCATCGTCACTACAATTCAATGAACTATGCTTTAGTCCCATTTTACAGATGGGAAGAATGATGTCCAGAGAGGTTCGATCATTTGTGCCAAATCCCACTCCTACTAAGAGGTAGATCTGGGATTTGAACTTAGGCTTCTCTAGTCCCAAATCTTCTGTCCCTCTTTAGCTGCCTGGAGCAGTGGCTAAGTTCACAGACCAGAGCCACCTGTCAGGCCTTGACCAGCTTTGCCACTTCCGAGGTGTGTGACTGAGGGCAAGTCACTTACTATCTCTGTGCCTTTCTTCATCTGCAAGATGTGGGTAACAACTGGACCCGTCTCTCAGTCTGCACTGAGGAGTGAACAAGATAGGATCTGTAAGGTGTTTAGAACAGTGCTTGGCACATAATGACTATTCCATAAACGCTGTGAAACAAAGTACAAGTCTCTCTTATGTGGGCATCTACACAGAGCTGATAAGCCAAGCCAGGGGTAATGGACATGTCGTCAGTGGAAGAGGTACCTAAATCTGATCTCCCAGTGGCCAAGGAGCCAGCCCATCACAGACACTGGCTGTGGGGACCCAGTAGGCTTTTGATCTGAACTGCTGAACTGAAAGGATCCATTTGGAAGAGTTCTAGGCTTTAGTCCCAGATCTGACAGGAGTTAACTGTGCAATTTGGAAAAGGCACTGTATTCTTCTGGGCCCCATTTCCTCCTGTGTTAAAACTACTGGGCCCCCCATGACCAGGACACATGGCACAGGGAAAGAAAGAGGGCAGAAACTGGTCCCAGTGCTCTAGGTTCTGGTTCTCCCACAAAGGAATTTTGTGACTTTGGACAAATAGTTTCATGTTCTTGAATTTTTATTTTTTCTCCTCAAAGATGAAGAAAATAGTACCTGTCCCCCTTATCTCACAAGGTTAGGGAAAAATAAGAAAGCAAATTTGAGAGCCCCTCTGTGAGAAGTGTTCTACGAGAGCATCTCCTATTTCTGGGTAACAGGTGGACACTTAATAAATAAATGTTTGTGGAAATGATTTGATCACTTACTATGGGCTGGAATAAGCCCCTTATTACTTTCTCTCTGTCTCCTTAGAAGCTAAGGTCTCTGAAGGCAGGATATCTTTGTCTATATCCCACAAAAAAGTAAGCACTTAACTATTTGTTGATTGAACCCGTGGAACGTAGCAACACATGAATTAGTGAACAAATGACTTTGAAGTAGCATGAAAAGCAAAAAACCAAAAACCAAAACCAAAACAAACAAAAGATAAAACTGACCTAAAATTTTAATTAAAGCCCAAAGTACAGAGAGACAGAAGGGAAGATATGCAGGTATAAAGCTCTCCTGTATCACGTGACTCCTCTGAATTCTTTTCTTTGGGGAATTGGTTTGGTCGAGGAATGGCAGAGTTCAGATTCTATAAAGTGGTTAAATTAACATACGCAGCAGGTACAATGACTTTCTAAAGCTGAATACCAGCTGGGATAATTAAAGGCCAGAGCCTTCTCCTTCTTTAAAAATTGACTCCCCTATAAACTACCTGCTGACAAAGGCATAATTAAGTTGACTCCTGTAAGAATACATAAAGAAACTTTTCTCCTCCATTCTTAATTAAAAAAAAAAAAAAAAAAAAAGTTTCCATTTCCTCCCAAGCTCAATGAGCACTCAAATGCTCCATAACTAAAAGGAAAGTTACAAAACACTTTTTGTTTTTTCTTTCTTCTTCTTCTTCTTCTTCTTTTTTTTTTAAATTAAGTCTGCAACATCCTTTCTTCCCAGTAACCAATTCGTCAGAGGTCTGGAAGTGGCTTGTGCTGGGGAAGGCATCCGGAGGGAGGCAGCTGCCCAAGAGAGGAGGTGGTCACACTAGCTCTTCACTGGGGGATGGAAAAATGCCCAAGAGCCTCCTCCATGACTGTCCGTCTGTGTGGCCTAAAATAAAATCTGCATTTTTTTTTACACTGTTCTAAAAATAGGAGTTTGGCTTATATCCACCAGTTGGTGTTTGATTTTTAAATTATGTGGAAAAAAAAAATCATGCTTAACCTAATGAGTAGTGGTAAGTAATTCAGAGAGCTTACAATTTTGATCTCAAGGTTCTAAAACATTCATTCTTTTAGAATCTGGGCAAAGGTGAATGGAGATAAAAGGAAGGTTGATTATAATGAAGTGGAAAGCTTAAACTCCAATTTGAAAGCAAAAGGCCAGTAGACATCCCTAAAGTAAGTAATATTTTAAAAGTTTTCTTGGAGGGGAGGCAGGTGATGGAGGGAGCAATAATTCAATAGTTCACACAAAATAAATGGAAGAGACTGGTGAGTTTCGACTTATATCTTTCCTGATGTCATTTCTGGAACCAATCTTCATGCACACAAAACTAGAAATAATTCCTAACAGGGACCTTTAAAAGCAAGAACACTTTTCTGAGTGTTGGGTAGTCCAAGACTTGGTCTTTGGGATAAGACTTTTTTTTCTTTTTTTAATTTTATTTATTTGACAGAGAGAGGCAGCGAGAGACGGAATACAAGATGGGTAGTGGGAGAGAGAGAAGCAGGCTTCCCGCTGAGGAGGCAGCCTGATGTGGGGTTCGATCCTGGGACCCCAGGATCATGACCTGAGCCAAACGCAGAGGCTCAACGACTGAGCCACCCAGGCGCCCCTTTGGGATAAGGCTTTTAAAAGCTCCCTCATTAGATGCCAATCATAATGTATTTTAAGAAAGATGTGCTATTATTGCATCTTAATTAATGAAGATTAATTTCAACATAAATGAAATGGGGCTAATCTTAAAATAAGGCTTTCAATAGACAGGAGTGAGGTGAGTGAGGACTGCTGTAAAAAGCAAGTATGAATGCTCTCTGCTTCTGGAAAGACTGAAGTACCTTCAACAATTGATTTTGCTTGTGAATTTTGGCAACACAGTTTTCAGCTAATCTCCAGAGTACAAAGATTTGGAATTTCGTGTGTGTGGGTAGCATCATGTATGACCCATGAAAGCCACCATCTCTTCTCCCCCTCTCCCCGGAACAAACACCCACAAACCGACGGGGATGCTCTGAAGGTTAAACTGGCTAGCTCAATTGTCCAGGAATGTACGCTATGCAAACAATGTCGGCTCCCCGTGCCAAGGCAGAGATACCAGGGGACTTGAGGCTGCTGGCCAGGAGGAGAACGATGGGCAGGCATAGTTCTATTCACTGGTGCAGAATGGGAACCCACAGAGAGCGGCTGCAATGTTTCACTCTCCTAATCTGCAAAAGACAAATAGTTACAGAACTTGCTATATTAAAACCAGAGACTGTTAGTCTGAGGAGGGCAGGGGAAGGCCAGCAGGAAAGAGCCTTCCTTTTAGGGAAAAAAAGGCAGGGTGGGAGGGGCTGGGGGAATGGGGAGAGATCTGCGACATGGACTACAATTTACTTTTTACAGGATTCTTCTGTTTGCAAAATGGTTCTTTTGAAGAGGGGAAGTCCTGGGTATTTAGGAGTTTGGTTAAAGATCAATAAAGAAATCCCTGGCTTTTTCAGATGCTCCTGGCAGAGAAAGAAATGAGTGTCAGGAGGCAGGCTGCCAATCAAAGATCAGTCGCCTGATAGGAAAGTCAGAGCAGCCTAGCAAGGGTACCTCAGGCTTCTGGGAAGATGCAGTTTACTTTGCAAAAATCTCATTTATGCACTTTTTTTCTTCTTTGGATGTGGGATCTTCAATGGAGGCAGCAAGAAGGGGGCGGGAAGCAGAATGGGGTGGGGGGGCGGCATCTCTCCCTGGGGTGTCTGGTGTTTCCCTTGCACTCTCTTAGGATTCCTGAAATAATTAACATGCGCTGCCATTCTTGTTTTTCTAGTGGTGATTTCATCCAGTCCTTGTAGAAACTCAGCATTAAATGTCAGGGTTTTGTCTTCTGGAAGGCAAAACTCCCCTCCAAACAAGAGAATTCTGCATACCGCTGAGAGCACATGGCATCCGAAACGTTTGCAGAGTGCTAATCATTAACACACTGCGTTTGAAGGCAGGACAGCCTCTTTCTCTGCTGACTATCTTCTTTCCTTCTATTGGGTCCTGCCCTGTCCTAGTTTACTTTCTGTTTCTCCCACTCGTTTCCATGCATCCGTCTGTAACGCAGGCACGCGAAGTCCCGAAGAGCCTCTCCCTCTCTGCTGGCCAGCTCAACACTTTGCTCACTAACGCTTTTTCAAAATAAATTCATCTCTGACTTATTTTTCCAATGCCTCTCCCTCTTCTCACCCTCCACCCCCACCCCCCGGAGAGTGTGTGCGTGGGGGTGGGGTGGGGGGGTGGGGACTCTTCTCCTTCCTAAGTAACACAGGATAAGGAAGGAGAAGTAAGATCTGTAAGAAAATGTAAATAAAAATGCCTCCGAGAGAAGAAGAGCTGGTAATTAAAGCGTGGAGGCAGCCTGACCTGGGTTTGCATCCCGACTTTGTCCTTGCCTAGCAGCGAGGCTTTGGACAGGTCACTTAACTTCCCTAAACCTCAGCTGCCTGGTCTGCCAAATGGGGGGAACAATGTAACAACTCCTCCAGGGCTCTAAGGAATTAAAGGAGATGAACCATATGCTGCGTTCCCAGCACCTGGAGCAGAGTAAACACTGGACCAATGTGTGTTTTGTTATCGTCACTATGACTATTATTATAATATAAACTCTTTGGCTAGGAATGTCACCTCCCCTCTGTCCCCAAGTGCCCAAGGAGTAACAAGGACTCAGCGCTTCTAAAAACAACTGACTGGTACCACAACGAAGGCCCGGATGCAATTCCTGGCTGATCACAGGCCCTGGGAAGCACTGCTCAGAGGCAATGCACAGCATAGGGCTATTTTTAGGCCTTTTCCATCACAGTACAGTGGTTGCTCTGGAGGCCTTACCTGGCCACCCAGTCTCGGCCACATCCTCCCTCCACAGGCTCTCAGGCTTCCCAGGAGGACATAGCATAGCCCCAGACTCAGGAATTTACTGCCCACTTGCTGTACCCCACCCCCCACGGCTCTTCTCACTTTTGGTCCGTCTTGAGAACAATGACAAGCGATAGCTTCTCACAAAGAAGACAAGGGCTCTGCCTGCTGTGAGTCACCCGCTAAGGCCTGTCCCCACTGTAGACTCTCCCAGAAAGTGACACAAAACACACAGAGTCAGGTTCCACATCTCAGAAAGGCTGATTCACCAGGGCAGGGCGTCTTCGGAGCTGGAACTGTGGGGATGGGAGGTTCACCACAGCCTAGCCTGCCAAGAGCCTAGCCTCCAAAAAGAAAAAAGAAAAAAAAAAAAAAAAAAAAAGGAAGAGAATAAAGAAAGAAAAGAAAAGACAGAAAAGAAAGAATGGCTGAACCTTCCCTAATAAGGTAATGCCACATGCCATCTGTGGTTTCCAACTGCTCAGCACGCTGGGATCATATGACACTCAGTGCAGGCCTGGCTTGGAGCTTGTATGAGCCTCTCCAGGAAGATGAGAAAG
>PISX010001437.1:0-32931 GCA_004024625.1 Mellivora capensis | reverse complement strand
GATGAGAAAGTCTCTGGGGTGCCCCTGGGGGTTACAAATGAAGGGGGAACCGCTCTGCTGGTGGCACCCGCACCCCCCTGATTAGCCACACTTCCTGCCGCCCCTTGCTGGCCTCTGGCTTTGCAGCCGCAGGCGCCAAAGAGCTCAGGGGGCTTTGCAGGCCAGCTCTCTCTCTCGCTCTCTCTCTGAGCACAGAGAGCATGTACAAGCTTCCTGAGGGCAGAAATGCTCCTCCGTGGCTTTTGTCGCATGCTGCTACGCTTATCACAGCGTAAGCCACCCAGCGGTTACTCAGTAAATGCTTGATAATGGAACAGTGCTGAGAATTTTACAGATCAGTAGGTGATCACTTTTTGCCCTTAGCCCTCCAATTTATAAACCAGCAGGATTTCAAGAGCTGGCTTCAAAGAAGGTTCTTAGGGAGCATACTTTCCCACAGAAACAGTGTGTAGCTGGGGGGTTAGGCTCCCAGCCCCACTCATTTCTCAGAATACCCTGTGCACATTTATACACCCTCTCATTGCGCCGGACTCACATCAGACCGACAGATCACGTGCAGAAGAGACTTCCGTCCCTTCCATTCACTTCAGTGATTCATTTTAGTTACCGCATCAGTGATCTGCACAGATTTCTTCCCACGTCTTCTGGGATGCATCTCCCTATTTTAGGACATTTTACGTAGGTAAGTATCTCACATCAGATACTTTAAAAAGAACATTTAGACAGGTATTTTTGTTCATAATTTAACAAAAGATACGTGTACTTTTGTTTTTCCTTCTGTATTAAAAAATATAAGCTTTTCGACGGTCTGAAACTACAATTATTATTTGGGCCACCCAGGACTTTCCCAAACATTTTATACACACGCGTGCATACTCGCACACACCCCTGTATATCCATTCATATTTACCTATTTGCAAAAAAGATTTGTAAAAATTCTGGCCTCCATGACTGGCCATTTGTATTCTTGTTATACACACACACACACGCACATGCATTAAAATATTTGTTTGCCACCAAATAAGCCAATGACATTAGCCTTTAAAGTAAAAACTACAGTTGCTCAAAAGTAAGGCAGAGTCTGTAAGAGACTTTCTTGCTGGGGCACAGGGAGAATGTTTCATGGTCTACCTCCAGCAATAATGCTATATGTACAGAGAAAAGCCTTCTGTGCTTTGGAGAGAAGAACAAACACCATCAGCTGCCTAGCCCAGGGTGAGGACAGTCTGTGGCCTTGGTGGTCAGTATCCTTCAGAGCCCGCGGTGTGGCAGCTCCAGGGAAGCACCAGTCACCGCCCAGGGCGGGGCCTTCCAGCAGGTCAGAGCCTCTGTGTCTGGGACCAAGAGTATAAAAGTTCACACGCACCCAAATACTTGCTGTTGCACCTGCTCCCTTTACTAGCTCCCTGGACACTTAGGTCAACTGAACGGCCTTACGTTGGCCCTTGTTCCCCATTCAAAAGCCTCCCTCAAAAGATAAGCCTACATATTTTCCACATGAAACGCAAGATACCTCTTGTGTCTCTAAGACTGACAGAAAGCATTAACCTGTGGATGACTCTAGAAGTGGGAAAACCAGAACAGCACTCAGGACCATCTCATGAACATAACGTACTCAACGCATGTACTCCATGTGCCTCACTCCATCTTCTGGAGCTTACTGCCCTTCTAACCCAAATCAGCAACTAGCGCAGCAAAACTGAGATGTCAGGTTAATGACCGTGAAGCATGACAAGTACCAGTGCATTTGTATCACAGCTGTCTTTCAACAAGTTATTGCCCAGATATAAGTAACTGCCATTTCTTCTCCACTCTGCTGCACAGCACCTGGGAGGAACTCATTATGGCCCATCCTTGAGTGATGGAGCTGAGCCTTTAATGGGAAGCTCTGAATGATGGAATGTTCTTGTTCACAGCCCCTTTCTCCTATCAGCTCTTATGGAGAATCTCCCATCATTGGGAGAAATACAATTTAATCAACATAGCCATTAATTACTAATTCACCTTTTCCTTGGCATTTCAGGATGTTGCTCTGATTCTAGCTCTGATCAGGGACAAGAGGACAGCTGTCTAGCTGTAGCACATATAAAAGACTGGGCTCAATGTACTTAGGTCCTCATGGACAACTCTGAAGTATGATTACTTACTTTCAAAAATGTCACACATGAAGAGAGCACTTTTGTGCTCTCTTAGAAATGCAAAGTGCCCAGGGTGGGGTGCATAGGTTTTATGTAGTCAGATCCCAGTTATTTGAGCTGTTACTCTAATTTAAGTACGACAGATGTGAGGCACGTATGCTGCCTCTTCCCCTTCCTGCGCCCACGGCAGACATCACTAATGGATCACAGTGTTCTTTCTTGTTGGGCCCAGACATGAGTTAATTAACAGCACTTTTCAACACCAGGGTTCCAATCAACTGCAGGCAGTGCATATGTTAAAAACAATTAGCTACTCCTGTTCTGATTTCAAACACCTTAATTTATGTAAATGTATGCAACTGACAGTTGACTAAGGTATCTTTACTTTCCTAGCAATGTTCTCTTTATTCTCAGCTGGTCCCTTCACTAATCTAGCTCCATGTAATATCCATGTAATACCCTTGCCTTTACTATGTGCCAGACACCCGTTAGTCAGCACTAACTTATGTCCCCCTATGTCCTTACAAACGTGCCAAAGCAGAGATGGGTAGCGTAAATCTGCTCTGTATTATAGCTTCTAGCAACTTTCTCCGGTGACTCCTAGGCTGAATTAGTGGCCTCCTTTTGGTGTCCCCCACTGCCACCACTGCGCTGACCTCATTGCACTACAATGGCAAGTTCATGCAACTGTCTTCCCTACTCAATGAAGACAAGATCCACATCTTACTCACCTTTGAATGCCCAACACCCGGAACACAGCTGAGTACATAGTGGGCGTTCAGTGCATTTGTTGCAACAATTTTCTTTTCAAAGTTCTGTTTTCAAACATTCTCAGAGCTTCGATTCAGGCAGGCTCTACAGTGAACAGATGAGCCATGGCAAGCTACCATCATAAAGCATTTTTTTACATCATAAAGCAAGGTGTGCTGGTCAGGTGAGGCAAAGCTGACGTAGGGTCAGGGCAGCCCCCAATGGACTTTACAAGTCTGCCCTTGACCCTACTCCACCTCCCTGCTTCCGAGCACTGAAAGCGCCATGCTCGCTCACTCACTCACAGCTCTGTATTTGCCTTCTTGCTTCACTGGCTTTTGTCCCCTTCCTTTCTCTGCCCGCCACACTGGATTGTGTTCTCCCCAGTTCTACAATCCCAGCACTGAGTCAAGTGTCTGGGCAGTGGTGCATAAAGACTCCTTGAAGGTATCTGGAGTCAGAGGGCACTGGGCTGAGTCAGGAGCACAAGGAGCTGCTTCCAGAACCGCCCTGACCACTCTGGGTGGTTGTCTCTGTACTTATTACTGGGAGAATGCCTGTGCTGGCAGGACAGGTGGGGAGCCTTAAAGTGACACTGGATTTAAATTCTCTGCAAAGTTCTCACTTCTTTTTTTTGTGAAGCTGCCAGGTCCAGAGCTGGTGTTGTCACTTTAGAAGAACCCCAAACCCTTTCCAGCTGCCTCGGGCCCCCTCCCAGTCCACTTCGTGCAGCCCATTCTACTGCAACATGGCAGAACCTGGGGTCTCCTGCCTCTTGTGACCCTTCCAACCATCATGCCCAGAATTTCCTTGCCTCCATTTCTCCTCACTACCCCGCTGCACAGATTCTTGGGAGGATCAAGTGTAACCTCCCAGCAGGGCCCTCAGGGCCCTTTGAGTTCTGCCTCCTGACTACTTCTCTAGCTTGCTTCTGACCCTGCCCACCTCCCACGCACCAGGCTCTGGGCACACCTGAACTTGCCATTCCCGTCCCCACCACAAACCTCCACCTACTGTTGTGGTCTCCAGCTCAGGGAGCGGCACCTCTCTGCTCACGCCAGACGCTCTGGAGTCACCCGGGGCCCCACTCTCTCCCACTGCACTTCCTCTTCCATCTCCTTGTCCTGCTCTCTCTCTGAATATGTAGTATTTCTCAAATTCATGTGCTTTTATTTCCACTGCTAGGAACCTAGCTGGGACCATGAGCAGCCGCCCACTGATTTCTGCCACACTGTCAGTTTCCTAGCCCGTCTACCTGCCATCAGAACTCCACCAATCCACTCTTCACAGCCAGAGTGATCTTCCTGAAAGACAAATCATATCATGTCCCTCTCCTTTTTAGTCTTCTTCAACAGCTTAGACATCACTTCCTCCAGGAAGCCTTCCTGGTATGCTCTCATAGCATCTATATTTCTTCCATTAAAAGAAAAAGTGTGCCAAAAACCCCCAAAAGCCAAAACAAAACAATGTGTGTAGGTCTTCTCCATTAGAAGCAAGCTCCACGAGGCTCTGCCTTGCTCTCCTCTGAACAATGTGGTATTTTTTATGATTCCCTCTGTACCACGCACTCTAACCCACCACTCCAGAGCCATCTCCGCCTTCTGCCCTGCTGGCAGAACAAGTGCACCCTTTCTTCACGTGACTAGGGTAAATCTACATTGGTCTAGGCCACATAAATGACCCCACCCCATTTGTTAAAGATGAGTTTTGGAGTGGGCATATGTACCACTTCTGCCAGTGACACATGAGAAGTCAGCTGGGGGTGGGGCCCGGGTTTCTAAAGGTCTCTTCATTCTTAAGGAGGGATGCATTAGAAGCAGTCCTCTATGTGCCTTGGCACTGACAGTAAAGGATGAGCTGCCTGCAGCCTTTCTGTGCCCACGAGGAGAGCTAGCTGATGCTTTGAGGATGACACAAAGAACCTGATGTTGATGAGCTACTAAACTGGTCAAGTGGAGAAGGCCTGCATTGGAACTTCTTTTTAGATAAATTGGCTTTTTTCTTACTTGTAGTCCAAACAGATGTAGCCACGTAGAGCATTTTTTCCACTTTAGATTGTCTTAGAGGTACTTAGGTATAAATCTTGTTTCTTCTGTTCCATTATGGGCCTTCTGAAGGCAAGGTTTACATTTCATATATCCTTGTATCCCCCAAAGGCAGCATGGCTCATCTCATCCCACTCCTGTGCTTGAATGAAGAGCCCACAGTATCTCCTGGCTTCATACTGGGAGATCCCACTACTCTCAAAATGGGTCTTGCCTTCTTCAAGGGCTTCATTTTTTGTTTTTGTTTATACTTTAAAAATCTTCGACATAGAAAGAAACATCAAAATATAAAAGCTCTGTGGTCAATTTTTGGAGGCTAACCTATCTTACCCACCCTTACACACTTCGTAGCACTGAGTACACACTTTGTGCGAAGTGGATACTCAAAATGTTTGCCAAATGAATAATTTAATTTGCTTCTGGTGAGTCAAGGGCACTTAAGACTTTTACAGAGTCCTAGGGTCATAATGATGAACAGTAATTACCAAGAAATGTGCTAAATATATCCTGATCCTGGGCTGTCACTAGTGGTCAGCTTTTGTTTGTTTATAGGAAAGCCTTGATACCAAGAGGCTAAGGCTTTAAACTAGGACAACAAGCAGAACTAGGCATTGCGGAGTGAGCCAAAGACCAAAGTTCAGTCGCCTGGGGAGTGCACACTGAAAGCTCATCCTGTCCGGGCTGGACCTTCAGGCCGCAACCAGATATGAGTGAGCCCACTGTCCTTCAGTCCTTAGCATCCGCGGGGTGGGGGAGAGAAACACAACTTCTCAACAGTGCAGCAACTGTTCTACGAAGTAAGAAAGAGGGTGCAAGTGGGATGGCCAGGCGGCGCTGAGCTGGGAAGACCTCCCAGAGGGACATGTGGACGGCACCTGAATGCAGAAGGGGAGTTAGTTCATCAGAGGAACAAGGAAAGAAAAAAAGAAATGGAGTAGCACCTTCGGGCTTACAGTTCATAAAAAGCCCCTTCTGACCACATCCTGTGGGAGAGACAAGGCTTGAGTTGGACAGCAGCCGGGAACCTGCGGCAGTAACTCACTGCGGAGTAATGAGCTTCTTGGGCTAGAAACAGATGGATGACATCTGATGCTGGGCACAGGTCCCCAAGAGTTTGTGGCGCTGTGCCTAGTGCTCAAAGGGTGGCAGCTTTGGACACCAGTCTCCCACCTTCTGGGTCTGGGATGGGGTAGGGGTTTGTGTTGGAGGCAACATGGCACAGGGCAGTGGTTTAAAATTTCTCTTGGCTTGTAAAATACTTGGTTAGAATGAAATACGAAAACGAGTAGAGCAGCTCCATTGAACCCAGGGTGTGTGTGCATGTGCACACGTGCACACGTGTGATATCAAGTCCTCCCTCCTCAGTCACCCCTATTACATAGTTAGGAGTGCTCATGGTCGGTTCTGGTCCCAACACTCCCGCTGCTCCTCTGTGACCAGTTCAAGCTTCTTTGACTTTTCTAAGTGTGCCACTATGAGGAAGCAAGTAGGAAGCCCTGTTCTTGATGGGAAAAAGAAAAACATCCACATGAGTCCCGAATCTCCTCTAGCCTATCACTTACACTTCTTCCCATCTCTCAAGGGTCCACTAGCTCTGTTAATGACAAGGTGAACACCTGCTTCCAACTGCATCCTGGGAAGGTGAACACAGAAGGTGACAAGTAACAGGGACAAAGGAGCAATGACGTGTGGGATCCCTAGTGTCTGTGCTCTCCAGCTCACGCCTTTCGGCCTACCAGGGGACCTCCCCCTACTAGCCATCACCTACCCCTCCAACAGCTCCAAACCCTCCGTCTATGTCCTTTAATATGCATAATTCTGGTTACAGTGGGGGGAAAAAACCTTGTACTTAGAAGGAAGAACACTACTTTCCTTGAGAAGGCTGACCCCAGAGGCTCTAGTTCACA
Organism: Mellivora capensis; assembly: GCA_004024625.1. Classification (NCBI taxonomy): domain Eukaryota; kingdom Metazoa; phylum Chordata; class Mammalia; order Carnivora; family Mustelidae; genus Mellivora; species Mellivora capensis. The sequence goes on along the minus strand of PISX010001437.1, from coordinate 26,091 downwards.
CAGGCCCCCAGAGATGCTGACAGATTCAGAGGAAGATTCAAGACGGATGGTTCAGTTCACTTAAAGAGAAAAAGCAGCAACGAGTAGAAGGTTATGGAAACAAGCCTCAGAGCTCAGAACCACAGGTGTGAGGAGGAGGTTTCAGTCTGACTTCACCTGGGTTTCCTACTGCAATGACACATAAAGAAAAAAATCAAGCAACCAAACCACTGGGACTGAATTATTATACCTGGAGAGTGATTAATGTGGCCTGGGCCCTGTTTTCCTTCCTCAGAGCTCACTGGCTCCATGACAAGTAAAAAATATGACCTCGTAGCAATGGCCAGTTTGCTAACCGGGGAAGCAGGTCCTCTGCCCCCTGTGTCGCCTGGCGTCGGTGTGGTGTCAGGCCCGGGGAGCGTGCCTGCTCGAGGCCTGCCGAGTGCCCTCTGCACGTCAGAGCACACACACCCGGATGGTGCAACACGGAGGGCTGGCTCGCCACCCTGGCAGCCCTCCGGCCCTGGCTTGGAAAGGCTAAAGAGACGCTGCTAGACACCATGAGAGCAAAGCAAACAGACCCAAACAGGTCTACCAGAAAAATGTGAAGCAAATAAAATGAGCTGCGATGCTCCCTGTAGAGGTGTTTCCCAAAAACATCTGCCATAAGAGTGGCCTTTTCCTGACTGTTCCAATGGAAGAATATCTATCTTATTACTAATAAAAAGTTAGATGCAAAATCCTGGTCCGAGAGCAGCGTATGTATCCTGTAACATTAATGAAAGCTAGCAGAGGTACAGTTTGGGGTAAAAGGAGTATGAAGAACTGTTTAGCTCTTCCTTAGCGAGTCTCCTGTGTTGGCTAATAGTCTGAGAACTCTTGAACTCCATAAACACTTATCAAGTACCTACTGCATACACAGAAAGTGCTGTAGGAGGCAGCGTGGTCTGGTAGTTAAAAAAGGAACTTGGGAATCATGTGGGCCAGAATTTGTGTCCTGAATGCTCTGCTCCCTTCCTGTGTGACCTCCACAAAACCACATAACCTCTCTGTGCCTGGGTTTTCTCAGGTAGATAGGGTTATTGTGGGAGGGATACTTAAAGATCTTAGATAACACCTGACTTGTGGTAAGTACACAGTACTGTTGCCTATTACTATTATTATTATTATTACAATCTTTCTGAGCCTCAATTTCCTCATCTAGAACTAGAAAACAGACATAATAAGCAAACCTATCTCATGGGGTTGCTGTGAGGATTAAACAGAATGATGCACGTATGGTGTTCAGCCTAGTAACTTACACACAGTAAGTGTGCAATAAATGTAGTCATTGTTATTCCTAGAAGATTCTCCCCAAATTATTTTAAAAATAAGATGCCTGGATCTGAATGATGGTCCATGCAACAAAGAAATCCTTTCTTTGAACAATGTCAGCAAGGAGCATTTTGTGAGAACGCTCCCCATCCTGAGTTCTACTGATGAATATAACACCCCAGCTCTGTGCTAATTAAGCTCTGAGCTGACCCTCCCGGGAGCTCTGATATCCCTTCAAATATTCTAGGCTGGGCGCCTGGGTGGCTCAGTTGGTTAAGCGACTGCCTTCGGCTCCCGGAATCCTGAGATCAAGTCCCGCATTGGGCTCCCGGCTCAGTGGGGAATCTGCTTCTCTCTCTCTCTCTCAAATAAATAAATAATAAAATCCTCAAAAAAATATTCTAGGCTTCCCTTTAATCTGATATTGATATGCCATCCAGTCTGCCATTTAAGGGACGACTTAAAATTGTGGCTTTGGTGGGGTGCCTGGGTGGCTCAGTAGGTTAAGCGTCTGCCTTCAGCTCAGGTCATGATCCCGGGGTCCTGGGACAGAGCCCCACATCGGGCTCTCTGCTCAGCGGGGAGCCTGCTTCTCCCTCTCCCTCTACCTGCTGCTCCCATTGCTTGTGCTATCTCTTTCTCAAATAAATGAAATATTTAAAAAAAACACAACTCTTTGGCTTTGTAAAACAGGGAGCAAGCCACAAAGGCTTCTGAAGCCCACTGACTGGGCTTGGAGGGAACAGGAAAGTGGCGTTTTATGGTATCAAACACCAGAAGCAGCTCCCATAGCTGCTAACCTCGTGGAGCTCGCCCTCCACCCTGGCCGAGTGCTGAGCGTGATCTGCACATGACATCACCGAAGCAAGGGCCCTGGCAAGTTCCAAGGTGTTGGAGGTGTGAGCTGAGCTGTGGGCTCTAACCCATGCCTGGCTCCAAAGCCCATGCACGCCAAGCCTGGGACAACTGCCTCCCTCCCCAAGGAAACTGCACAGGTCATCCAAGAGCAACTAGCTTCTAATGATAAGATCACTCCCACTGATACTCTTCGGGGAACCAATTCAATGCTATCTTTTTTTTTTTTTTTTTTTTTTTTTTTGGTTTCTGCTACTTGGCCAATCACGACACCTAGCGGCAAGTTGAGGACAAACATCAGTCTCCTTAAAAGGCCAGTGGGTGGCGAGCACCCAAGAGCGCTCAGGACCGGAGGGATCTGATGGATCACAGCCAAAGTGAGGAAACTGAGGCCCAGGGAAACGAAGCTAGCCACCTAGAGTCAGAAAGAAAAGGAAGCCCATGTGGAACAGCATGGAAAGCCTAGACATTGGAGTTAGGTGCTGGGTTCTGATTCAGAATTCACCTAAATTCTACCCTCAGCAAGATACTTCCTTTGATCGTTGAAAAACACTGCTGGAGCCCTACTATGTGCCGGTCACTGTGCCTGATGGTGGGGACATGATGATAAGCAAGGATGACAAGTCTCTATCTCCCCAGTCAAGCAGGAAAGGAGGACACTTGCACAGGACTCAACAAGAATACCACCAGTTCATAGGAATTGAGGACTTAGCAGCAGCCAAGTAGTGTGGTACTGAGCCTGAGGTACTCAGCTCGTGTACTCTGTCCACCGGCCGGCCGTAGGACAGCAGTGGGACTGTTACTCTTGCTTGAAAAATGAGTGGCAGAGCACTTCAGCTAAGAGCAGTCAACGGAGGGCTCTGCTACCTTTCTAAGTTTCTGAAAACTGAGGTTGTTGGACTAGCTCTAGGGATGGAAGGCCTCATTCCAGCTCAGTGCCTCTTCTAGGATTTGGCGGGTAGAACTGGGACTAGAAACAAGGTCTCCTGACCAAGAGTCTCGTGCTCTTTCTTCATACGCTGTGCTAGTCAGTGATGATTAATAATGACTGGTTGTGGGGCGCCTGGGTGCCTCAGTGGGTTAAAGCCTCTGCCTTCGGCTCAGGTCCTGATCCCAGGGTCCTGGGATGGAGCCCCGCGTCAGGCTCTCTGCTTGGCGGAGAGCCTGCTTCCTCCTCTCTCTCTCTCTCTGCCTGCCTCTTTGCCTACTTGTGATCTCTGTGTCAAATAAATAAATAAAATCTTTAAAAAAAATAATGACTGGCCGCTATCGAGTGCTCACTGTATGCCATGTTCTGAATTTGTAACACCCCACGCAATCCTCTTCAGAACCTATGACACACCTTTAAAGAGTTTTTTTAAAGACTTTATTTATTTATTTATTTAGTCAGAGAGAGTGCAAGCACAAGTAGGCAAAGTGGCAGGCAGAGGCAAAGAGAGGAAGCAGGCTCCCTACTGAGCAAGGATCCCGATGTGGGACTCGATCCCTGGACTCTGGGATCATGACCTGAGCTGAAGGCAGTGGCTGAACCAACTGAGCACCCAGGCATCCTTATGACACACCTTTAAAATGAAAGTAATACCTGAGTAAAAAATCATGTTCTCAAATGGTTAGATAAAGAAAAAGTAAAAAGGTCCCAAGATAAATGGAGAAGCTTCCAACCTAACCCAGTTATGAGATTCTTAACAACCGCCTTGCCTCTGTTTGAGCTAGTTACATGGTGGATTAAAAACACTTCTGTATAAGTGTCCTCAAGCTCTCACAATTGGCATGAATAATGGGCCCAGGCAGATGGTGGTTCAAAGATGAATGATTGTCCAGGGAAGACATTTCTCAATAAAATTACTTTGGGGTAACTCTGGGTCTCTAGGAACAGCTACAGAGCCTGTAAGGCCAAGTGCCAGGCAGACCTGACCCTTTGGTTTTACTATGGTTCCAAATGAATAAAGCACATTCCAGGAGAAGAACTGAGTACATCAGGGGTCAGTGAACTCTCCAAAATGGTACTGCCATCAGCCTTTGTTTGCTCCTCCCTGGGGGTATCTAGGCAGCACAGGCTTTCCGAGCTGGGGGCGATCAGACAGACCTCTACAGGGATTCTGCAATTGGAGGCATCGAGTTCATGGGGACCTGGCCGTGGGGCCACAGGAAGCACGTCAGCTGCTTGCAACAGGAACACCTTCTCCTGCACCTGGAAAAGCAGCCCCTGCAGCCTCCCTGGCCAGGGTCTCTAGAATGATACTGAGCAGGCCACAGTGAGAACTTAAGCTAGATATGCTGGAATGTTCATCCCAGAATGCTCTGCTATCTTTCTCTGAATGGCAAGATCTCACTTAGTCTTCTAGATCTAGAGCTCAATGCCCACCTGACCGTCACCCCTGTAGCAGGCCAAGTCTGCCTCTTAAGGGACTGCTACACTCCCACAGTACCCAGCACAGGACTGTGGCCCCAGATTTGTCTGTCTGTGGGCTCTGAACATCTTTAGAAGACAGACTGGGTGGCCCATCTGTCCTTACGTATTCAGCACCTCACACTATCTCTGAGTTGCATAGTGTTGACTTCCAAAGAACTGGAAAGTAAAGCAAGGAATTCAGGGCTGGGAAGAGGTTTAAAAGGTCAGGGTGTTTGAATTCCTGCCCAATATAGAATTTCCCTGAAAATATCATTACAGAAAAACTTAAGTTTTAAAGGTGTGTGTGTACAAATATGCATACAGATCTTGCTTGACTTACCATGGGGTTATGTCCCAGCAAACCCATTGTAAGTTGAAAACAGTGGTAAGTTGAAAATGCATTTTATATACCGACCTACCAGTGGACCACTTTCTCATACCATACACAAAAATTAACTCAAAACTGACTAAAGACCTTAATGTGAGACCTGAAGCCATAAAACTCCTAAAAGAAAACATAGGCAGTAATCTCTGGGACACTGGCCTTAGCAACATATATACGGATGTGTCTGCTCAGACAAGAAAAACAAAAGCAAAAAATTAACTATTGGGTTACGCAAAAAAAGATTTTGCGCAGAGAAGGAAACCATCAACAAATCGAAAAGGCAACCTACTGAATGCAAGAAGGTATCTGCAAATGATATATCTGATAAGGGGTTAATATCCAAAATATACAAAGAACACAACTCAACACACACAAAAAATCTCAAATATTCTAATTCAAAATTGGCAGAGGGCTTGAAAAGACATCTTTCCAAAGAAGACATAGATGGCCAAGACATACGAAAAGATGCTTGCCATCACTAATCATTAGGAAAATATAAATCAAAACCACAATGAGATATTACCTTATACTTGTCAGACTAGCTACTATGAAAAGGACAAGTAATAGTAAGTGTTGGCAAAAAGGCAGAGAAAAGGAGCCCTGTGCTCTGTTGCCGGGAACGTAAATTAGTGCAGCCACTGTGGAAAACAGTATGGAGGTTCCTCAAAAAATTAAAAATAGAACTATTATATGATCCAGTAATTCCACTACTAGGTATTTATCCAAAGAAAACAAAAACACTAACGTGACGGGCGCCTGAGTGGCTCAGTCAGTTAAGCATCTGCCTTAGGCTCAGGTCATGATTCTGGGGTCCTAAGATGGAGCCCCAAGTTGGAAGGGGGTCTCGGCTAAGCAGGGAGTCTGTTTCTCCCTCTCCCTGCTTCTCCCCACCCACTCTCTCTAACCTGCTCGTTCTCTCTCAAATAAATCTTTTTTTAAAAACCCATTAATATGAAAAGATATATGCACCCCTACGCTTAATGCGACATTATTTACAATAGCCAAGATATGGAAGCAAGCTCAGTGTCCACTGGCAGACAAATGGATAAAGAAGAGGTGGTATATATATACAATGGAATATTACGCAGCCATAAAAGAGAATGAGATCTTGCCACTTATAACAACATAGATGGACCTAGAAGGTACTATGTCAAGTGAAATAAATCAGACAGGGATATACAAATACCATATGATTTCCCTTATATGTGAAATATAAAAAACAAATTAACAAACAAACAACCACAGACTCAAATACAGAGCATAAACTGATGGTTGCCAGAGTGAGGGTGATGGAGAGTAGGTGAACTAGGTGAAGGTTATTTAAAAGGTACAAACTTCTAGGTATAAAACTAATTAAGTCATGGAGATTAAAAGTATGGCATAGGGAATAGGATCAGTAATATTGTAATAACAATGTGATGACAGATGGTGACGACGCTTACGGTCGTGAGCACAGTGTAGTGTAGAGAACTGTCGAATCACTGTGTTGTACACCTGATAGTTATTGTTCTTAAAAGCTTATTTTTAGAGGGATAGATTAGAAATAATTAAACAAATACACACCCTAAAAATGAAAAGGCAAAAAGATAAGAAGGAACCTTTGAGGGTGATGAAATGCTCTATGTCTTGTGATGAAATGCTCTATGGACTGTGATGATGGCTATAGGGATGCATACATTTGTCAAAACCCATCAGACTATGTATTTTAAATGGGTGTTTATTTTATGTAAATTATACCTCAATTAAGATGATTCTTTAAAAAATAAAAATATAAGAAGCTACCCTAAACATGCTCAGAACTCCTACTAAGCCTACAGCTGGGCAAAATCATCTAACACAACGCCTATGTTATAATCAAGTGTTGACTACCTCGTGTCATGTACTGAATACTGAACTGAAAGTGAAAAACAGAATGGATGTCAACCTATCTGCTGTTCACCCTCACCCTTGTGACCACAACCCTGACTGGGAGCTACATGTGGCTCGCCGCCACTGCCCCGCATTACGAGAGAGAACCCTACCACCCAGTGCCAGCCTGGGAAAAGATCAAAATTCAAAGCACAGTTTCTACTGAATCTGTATTCCTTTTGAACCATCAAGATGTTGAAAAATCATAAGTCAGGGACCGTCTGTATGCTTGTGTGTGACTCCCTTCTAGTATATAGGTGCGTGCACAGTGGTGAAGACTCAAAGAGCAAGACTCACGCAGATCTTTCTTTGAGACTGAGCCATCATCTATTTTTACAAGATTTTTTCCTGATTCTTCAAAAAATACCAGCTACTTAGAGAAAAATGTATAACATATATTAACACGGATGATAGATTACATAGTTAACATGTTGCTCTATTTTCTACTAATATTTCCTCCCATGAGTTTTTAAAGGAGCTGAAATCACACTCTATGATACAATTTTATAGTTTGCTCCTTTGCAGCAATGTGATTACAAAGTCTTCATAAGCACCATGTTCTAAAACTTTTATTTTGACATAATTTTGGGCATAGAGAAAAGTTACAGGAATAGCAAAAATAGTTCTCTTTCTTTCACCTAGATTTAAATTCCTCCAATGTCAACATTTTGCTATATTTTATTTTTTTAAAGATTTATTTATTTGAGAGAGAGAGAGAGAGAGCCCAAGATGGAGGGGCAGAGGGAGATAGAAACTCATGCAGCCTCTGCACTGGGCACAGAGCCCGACGTGAAGCTCAGTCTCATAACATGAGTCGAAACCAAGAGTGGTACGTGTAACCGACTATACCACCCAGGCGCCTCTACTATATTTACTTTATTCCCTGTGCTTCTCCCCTCCAACAGAGAGCATGTGAGAGAAAGAGAGAGAGGTAGACAAGATATTGTTTGGCCCTTAAATACTTCAGTGTGTCTCTCCTACAAATAAAGAGTTCTCTTATATAACCACACTACAATTAGTCAAATCTGGAAACTAACATTGATATACTGCTATTATCCAATCTAGAACCTTATTCAGATTGTGGCAATTGTCCCAATGATGCCCTTTACAGCAAAAGAGAACTCAAAATTCCACACTGTGTTCAACTGTCATTCTTAGTTTCCTTTACTCTGGAATGGTTCCTGAGTCTTTGTAGCTCAAGAGGCTGATTCTTTTGTGTAAAGAACAACTATACTTGGGACGCCTGGGTGGCTCAGTTGGTTAAGCATCTGCCTTCGGCTCAGGTCATGATCCCACTGTCCTGGGATCGAGTCCCACATCGGGCTCCTTGCTCGCGGGGAGCCTGCTTCTCCCTCTGCCTCTGCCTGCCACTCTGTCTGCCTGTGCTCTCTCTTTCTCTCTGACAAATACATAAATATGTTATGAGATTTTTTAATTTGGAAAGACAAAATACTGCATTGCTGTGTTAGCAGATTTCATCATAAAGTATGGTTAACAAAAGGTTTTTGTTGTTCCTTTCATGACACTGAATACATTCCTTTGCTTGTGTTTGCCTTCATTCAGCAAATGTTCACTGAGTTGTCAACTGTATGCCAGTATTCTAGGTAATGACATCAAGTTCTTAATGTAAAGAAATAAACAAGATAATACAGATTGTGCTGAGAGCCATGAAATTCTTCAGTAGTAAGTAACTGGAGGGGATGCTCCAGATGGAGGCAGGCTAGAGCCTAGTACTTTGAGAGCGGGTGTAGACACAGCTGGGGAGCACAAGGTCAGCCGCTAGGTGTCTCTCACTTCATCTCACACTATTTACAACAAAACTGCACCAGATTGTCTGCAAAACACTGCCCTTGACTAAAAACATGAACCCTTATTCTGCCCTATCCCAAACACCCATTTCTCCGTGGCAAACATTGCCCCCCTCCCTCCCGACTGTCCTAGTCAGCGGAGTCTGAACCTGAGCAGTTTGCAACTTGTGAGTAATAACGAAAGCTTGACAATTCTCTGAAATGAGAGGGAACCTGCAAGCCACTCTGATGTTCCTCAGTCTTGCAATTACCTGAACGTCAAGGAATCGTTCATTAATCAGGCTGTCTCAACATTAGATTAATAGTCCCTTTCAACAGTGAAAAGGGGACAGATGACCAAGAAAGGGGCGTGTGTGTATTCTCCTCCAAATAACAGGGGTGGTGGCTGTAGCCGTAGGCAAGGAGGGTGTAAGTGTTTACAGAGAAAAGCAACCTGGCTGTGCTACGGACTGGGACAAGGCCAGCAGGAATTCCGGCTCCCTGGGCTCACCCTACCCACCCCCGCCCCTCAGCTTTGTCAGGTGCCTCATGAGGTGAGAAATGAGCAATCAGGGGAACTACAGCTTCCTAGGAATGCCTACTTAGTGCTTAGGACAATTGGTTTCCGTACACTGGGTGCAAAAAGCAAACAGAAGACACAGTCAAAGCAATGTTTTTTTTTACATAAAAATTGCACAAGATGAAAAATTATACACTATATATACACTTACGATCAATAATCATTAGAAACCACTGTCAAATATATTTTTTAAAAGATTCACAATAATAACCTATAAGGTATATTTCCCTTCCCATCCTTCTTTTAGGAAAAACCATGCCCAGTACGCAACGAATCTCATGTATGAGGAACAAACAGCCTCCTAACAATGCCATGCCCTCAAATACTAAGGTGCACCTCAGGACTTCTGAGGGCAGAGAAAGGAAAAACAACTATTTAAAGCATTACTAATAAAAATACTATGACTATGTCCCCCACTTGGGGGATGAACATCTAGAACAATGGAGATGATGAACATTCACCCAAGGGTCATGAACTACCACTTGGTGAACAAAAGACAGTAGATGAGATTTTTATGATGGAGGCTCTCATTATAGAAGACACAACAGGGGCGCCTGGGTGGCTCAGTGGGTTAAAGCCTCTGCTTTCGGCTCAGGTCATGATCCCAGGGTCCTGGGATTGAGCCCAGCGTTGGGCTCTCTGCTCAGCAGGGAGCCTGCTTCCTCCTCTCTTTTTCTGCCTGCCTCTCTGCCTACTTGTAATCTCTGCCTGTCAAATAAATAAATAAAAATCTTAAAAAAAAAAAAAGACACAACAGAAGCTCAAGAATCAGGTCAAATCTGGTAATTAAAAGCAGGTGAGTAATTAACAAAGGATTAATAAAGGTGTCAGGATAAAATCACATTTTAACAAGATGAATATAGGGGAAGGTTTTTATATTTCATCTCTTATCCTGTTCTGCATTTTGGTTTTGTTTTCTTTTTAAAGATTTTATTTATTTATTTGACAGAGAGAGAGATCACATGTAGGCAGAGAGGCAGGCTGAGAGAGATCGGAGGAAGCAGGCTCCCCGCTGAGCAGAGAGCCTGATGCAGGGCTTGATCCCAGGACCCTGGGATCATGAACTGAGCCAAAGGCAGAGGCTTTAACCCACTGAGCCACCCAGGCGTCCTGCATCTTGGTTTTAAAAATATACAAAAAACATAGAAAGTCGTAGTGAAATAGGTATTACATAGTTGGCCTAATTGTGACAGAAAGCAACTGTCTGGCAGGTGTCAGTAGCAAGGGTGAATGAACTGAGGCAAGTAGTTTAAACTAGCAGGAAGAAGTCAAAAGATTCCAATGTGGGCAATGGTAAGCTAAAGTTTGTAAGTTAGGATCATTCATATGTATCCAGTTGGTGGTTGAAATTTTCTGTTTTCTGATTGTTTTTGTCTCTACCAGAACTTCAAGGACTAAAAGGAGACTCAATACTGGTAGTAATTTTCCATAATTAGCATTGGTGGAGAGATCTGGCAAAAAAAAAAAAAAAAAAAAAATCCACCGTGGTTTAATAGGTGTGAGTCTTAAACCTCGTAGTTTTTTTTTTTTTAAGATTTTACTTATTTGACAGAGAGAGAGAGATCACAGGCAGAGAGAGAGAGAGAGAGGGGAAGCAGGCTCCCTGGTGAGCAGAGAGCCCGATGCGGGGCTCGATTCCAGAACCCTGGGATCATGACCTGAGCCAAAGGCAGCCGCTTAACCAACTGAGCCACCCAGGTGCCCCAACCTTGTAGCATTTTAATCTTTTTCTTTACAGACAGAAAACAAGCATTTAAATCTAAGTTAAGAATACTTGTTTCAAGGCAAAAGAAAAGAAAACAACAACAAAGTCTTATAGACCAGGCCCCTATCCTGACTCATCAGAGGCTGACAATTTCTTTTCAGATTATCAGTCAGAACAAGGAGGATGCCTTAGGCCATACTTAGATGGCGCTTTTTAAACAATTCTCTAGTTCTCCTCCAGGGGGCGAAGTTGGCCAGCGTTTCACTGGAAAAGGAAATTCCTTTCAAACTTGGATTTTCGCACATAGCGCTAGCAATATATTCAAGTACAAAAAGGGCCATTTCCCCTCTTCTCACTTGTTTTCAATACATTGAATTCTGACTGATTAGCAAAGCACTCCAGCCCTTTGGTGCAATAGGAGGGAAGGGACTTAAGGGCAGCGGGCAGGAACACTTTATCAGCACAGTCCTGGAGGCCGGCAGGCCTATTCTCCTAAAACTTGAGATCAGGGTGATGGTTTTGCCAACACTGATACAGTTTCAAGGACATTACTTTTTTTCTTTTAAGGAGAATTTTCCACTGGGCCTACTGTGGCCAGCTGATGCCTTACACAGGATTGCTTCCTACCCGGCTCCTTTGCAAGGCCTCCTTCAGAACAACTACAAAAACTGCTGGAGGTCTGGGAGCCCCCGCCCTGCCTTCCTGCAGGAATAGTGGGTCCTTTCCTCTTCCCGAGGGTAAGTGCTGGCCCCGAACGAGCCCAGATAGCAATTCCTCATTGGTCCTTTGTCCCCTTCCCTGAAAGGGTTAGATGCTCCCAGGGGGAACTCAGGTAATGGCGCAGAAGAGGTCACACACAGGGGCAAAATCTGTACTCAACGCGGGACAAACTGGAATTTTAGTGTCTCGGTGGGTAACAGCATGACAGGGTAGAGAGAAAGACCCGGAGTGTGTGTGCCAGTTCTCCCTGGCCTAGGAGAGAAACTAGGAGAGACCTAGTTTGTGTGCATCCTGAGCCTTATATAATTTGGGGGTTTCTTATTAGAAGAATATAAAATTAGTGCTGGCCCATTAGCCACAGGGCATCAGAAGGTGTCCTTGCAGGGGAAGGGCCCTGAAGCTTGAGCATCATAACCGTCATGAGCTCCCTGGTCACCATGGCGGCTGAGGAGTGTGTTGGCAATCAGGCTTCTGTAAGCCTTGTCTACAAAATGGCAGTGAGTATTTTTAAGGTCAGGTGACTCACTTTCTTTTTCTTCTTCTATTTTTTTTTTTTTAAGATTTTATTTGTGAGAAAGAGAGAGCACAAGCGGGGGGAGTGGCAGGCAGAGGGAGAAACAGGCTCCCTGCTGAACAAGGAGACCTACAAAAGACTCGATTTCAGAACCCTGGAATCGTGATCTGAGTCGAAGGCAGACATTTAACCAACTGAGCCATCCAGGCGTCGGGGCTCAGTTTCCGCCTCAGGGAGTGGATTCAGGGGCTGGGAAAGAAAGACTGCAAGTGGCCAGTGGCTGAAAGTGTCCCCTTGGGTTCTGCTCCCTCTTCATCCTGCCCCAGGCACATCGTCGCAGGTGCACAGTAAACACCTTCTGACCGACCAGCGGAAGCGGCCTGGCTGCCTCCCCTCTACCTGTTCCCCTCCTTGAGGCTCAAGCACTTCCCTTTTCTCTGGCTCACTGGCCAGGCTTCCAGCTCCTGTGTAAAGAAAGAGCACTCCTGATCACCTTGCAGAGGTGAATAAGTCTCACGAAATGTTAGAGTGGGTTTCCTGCTCAGATGGGTAATTCATTCACCACAGATGTCCAGGCATAAGTTACACAGACCTCAAAACCAGTCCCACAAAGGATGATGTTGCTGCCTTCTATACAGATCCTGTGTCTGGCACAGCGTGGGCACCTGGTAAAGACCCCAGAAGCCCGGAGCAGCTCTACTGCCCCAGAAGTGCCCGTCACCCAAGGAGAATCCTAGGAAAGAAGTGCTCAAGGGCACCCCAGCACAATCCCGGTAGAGGGAACGAACCTCCTTCATTAGGAATATGAGCTCCGCCACAGGCCAGCTTGCCCCCCATGCCTGACCAAGACTCTGCCTCCATATTCGGTCATCCTATCACCTCAGACTTGGCCTTCTCCCCCTCCTCCTGACGGGAAGGTCATGTCTCCTTTCAAGACCTCCTTGGGCTCCACGAAGGTGCCAACTCTGCCAGACTTAAAGAGAACAAAATAAACTGATCTGAATTTAGAGCACCTAGCCAAATCTAGCTATGTTTGCATATTTGCACAGTCCTTGTAAAAATAATATATAAATTTCTCCCAGTCTAGTGGCAAAACCGCTTAGCCAAATCTTTACAAGGAAATGAGAGGAAGCCTAAAGAGATGGCAAGTTGTTTAGTTAATGTAGCCTGCTTTCGTATATGCTACAGATTGGTATTTATAAGCAAACCCACTCCTGAATGTTCTCATTCTTTCTTGAACAGAACAGTGAGAACAACTTCTTACATAGAAAAGTGTCTTCATGAAGACATTTGTCGCAAGGAAAATGTTCTACAAATTCTCACCTGTAAAATGAAGATGGTATCGTGATGCGAAGAGAATTATTTGGTGTTTATCTGGGTTTTTACTGGGTGCCCAGACTGTGCTACACAACTCATGGGATGATTTCACTTAATTCTCTCAATAACCCCGTGCAGTATTACCCTCACCATGTTAATGCAGAAATCGAGGCTTTAAGAGTAAATGACTTGTCCAAGGTGCTCAGAGGTGGATTTGAGGCTGGGCAGGCTGAGCTTTATTCTTAGCCAGCCCTTGAGCCACACTGCGCCTGCAACCAAAAGTCACTTTGTCCACTACAAAGAACGAAGGAGCTTTACAAGATACTTTTTAAAAGCAGGTAGTTGCATGCATTTTGATTTCTTCACAAATTGCTATTTGATCCAAAAAAAAAAAACAACCCCAAAACTGCTAAAGAATTGGGCTACTTTTCCAAAGTCTACAAGGTTATTTAAGAAATCATTGCAACAGTCAAAAGCAAACAATAATAACAGCTACTACTTCTTGGACCTATACTATGTGACAGGCCTCTGTGCTGAATTCATTACATGATTGCCTTCCCTTAATCCAGCTAGCTTATGAGGCACCTGGCACTACCCTTCATTGAACAAATGAGGAAACAGAGGCTCAGATACCCTGCCCAAGGTATCTCAGCTAAGGAAAGGTCTGAACTCTGGTCTATCTGCCTATGCTATGCACCTCCCAGGTATAAAGTGTGTACAAATAGAAAGAATGTTCTAGTTAGCAGCCTACTAGCTATTTCATACATCTAGATATTTGAGTGGCCAAATGGAAAATACTATATTCTTTCAGGCCAAGAGAAGAACACAGGTGAGCAGCGGTAGGAGCGTGTAATTCTCCCCTCACAGCCCCTGGCTCCAACATCATCGGGGGCATGAGGGAGGGCACAGAAGAGGGGAATGAAGGGGGAAGCTACATCCTGCCATCCTCATAAACAGCCAGCAAAGAGAACATGAGGGCATAAGCCAGGTTCACATCTGGATACACAATGTTGAGTCCTGCCAGGGGAACTGGTCCAGAGATGGAATCGCCCCAAATGCATTTAATACATTCTTAGACCATCCAAAGCCCCAAAGAGACTCCAACTCTGACTCAAGTGCCTTGCTAGCCTGTGTCACTTGCTCATCCAGGACTCTGCCTTTACCAGGGTGTGGGGGACCCAAATGCAGGGTGACCCACTTCCCAGCATAGCTGCCCAACCAGCCTGCACATAACAAAGGAGAGCACCTCAGCACAGAGGCCAGGTTCACAGTGCTGCAGCCAGAGAAGGCAGGAAAAGCCGAAGACCCCTTGAGGATGCTCAAGCACAAAAGAAAAACTGCAAAAAAGCAGGGGGGAGGGGGTGGTTCTTGTAGAGCACATTCTGCAAGCCTTGATTTTTCAGAGTTCATAAACTACGGATGGAGCCTTGATTAAAATTCCCCCCTGAAGCATGGCGATATCAGCTCTCAGAATAAAAGAAACTATGTTAGGGTCATGAGCATGAGAAATAGTGGTTGAGCAAGGAGTTTCCAAATGCTAGCTTTCTCTTGGGGTTATATCAAGTGTACCTCAGTGCCATGGTAGGGAAAACCATGGTAGGGAAAAGCAACGTCAAAGGCTTCCCTGGGGTCTTAGAGGCAGGGTATCAGTGGAAGCCCTGCCTGCCCCTGAAATCTGCCACCCAAGCAGATTTTCTCAGTCTGGGGTACACACACACACACACACACACACACACACACACACACCTGACCCCATTAAAGGGAATGTAGCAGGGACCCAGTCTTGGCTTTGTAGAAGCAACACCTTCCCAGCAGCAACAAGTTATCTGACAATCGGAATAGGACATTTGGGAGGGAAAGAAGGAGGTAGGGAGCTCCCCATGCTTGCCCAGGTTTCAAGCACAGGATGAAGGGCTGCTTTTAGGGGTGTTAGAGAGGCATTCCTTGTATTAGCCAGAGGTTAAGAGTTAATCTAACAAGATGCAAAAGTGGAAGTTTCCACTCCAGCATCAAGATTCAACAGATGGGAAATTCCAAAGTATGGGGCCAGACCATTATGTGGAAATTCCTAAGAAGTTGACCTAGCCGGCTCAAAGATCCATAAGGAGGATATATAAACAGGTTCAGGGCAGTGGAAAGTGACGGGGGATTTTGTCAGGCGGATTCCCCTCAAGTGCTCTGGTTCCTACCCCCTCCCAGGATGGATGAGGTGGAAGGAGCCTTTCATTTCAAGCCTCGAGAAAAGGGTTCCAAAGGCAACATCTGGAAGGCTTGACATGGGTCTCTATAGTTTGGGGACCGGTATGCAATTCCTGTTGAAGGAACAAAAATGTGAGGGGGACACTAAAGAGGCCTCTGGTGGCAGAACAGAAGGCTGTGTCCGGAAAGTGGTTGCTCTCCCCCTCCTCTGGGGGGAGGGGGCGGGGGCGTGAAGTAGTGTGAACTCTGGGCTCTAGGAATGCCAGCCTTGGTCTCCTTAAAACAGGTTCAACCCAACAGGCTTCATTCAGCCTGAGGATGGGAGAGCACAGATGGAAACCAGAGCGGCTGGCTGATGGTCACAGCCAGCAGGAGACACACTGCGTGAGTGCTGGGAGATCCAGATGGAAAGTTCCAGGAGGGAGTCCTTGAGAAAGCCACAGAAGCAGCCAGGAGACAGAGTCCATTTACCCATCAGCTAGGCTCAGAGAGCACCCACTGCCAGGCAGGATGGTAGCAGTCAGGTAAGAACCTTCCTCTTTTCCTCCCCCTTTGCCACCTGGGGAGGCCTGATGCCGTGGGCAGCTGGAAGACGGGGAGACCTGCACTGGCAAGATGGGGGGGAAGTCTTCTCTTGGAGTGAATACTGACTGTTTATAGGCCAGACCGAGCATTTATAAAGTGTTATAGTACAGAACAAATGTGTATGTGTCGTCTGTATGTGTTACTTAAAGGGGCTGCAGGACTTCTTATTGCCTAAGAATCATGAGTAAAGAGTCATTTTATATGAATTTTATATATATATATTTTTTTTAAGATTTTTTAAGATTTTATATATTTATTTGTCAGAGAAAGAGCACAAACAGGGGGAGCTGCAGGCAGAGGGAGAAGCAGGCTCCCCGCTGAGCAAGCAAGTCCCCACCAGGGACTCAATCCCAGGACCCTGAGATCATGACCTGAGCTGAAGGCGGATGCTTAACTGACTGAACCACTCAGGCATCTCAGCTTGATCAAGTTTTTAAAAGAAAACAGGGGAAAGACACACCTCACAGAATAAACTTTAAAGGAACAGCGGGAGACAAAATAGCTGGAGGTGCCTGGAGACTCAGCTGGTTGAGCTCCTGACTCTTGATTTCGGCTCAGGTCATGATCTCAGGGTCCTGGGATTGAGCCACACGTCAGGCTCCATGCGGAGTCAGCTTGAGATTCAGTCTCTCCCTCTCTCTTTCCTTCTGCCCCTCCCCCAGCTCATGCTTGCTCTAAATAAATAAAGAAATAACTTAAAAAAAAAAAAGAATACAGATGTGCCTTAATTAGGTCTCATGTCACATGTGCAATGTAGGACTTACAGTTAATCTTTGCTAAGCACAGATAATGTGCCAGGCACGAGACCAAGGGCTTTACAGATATTATCTCATTCAGTCCCCCTAACAACTCCACAAGGCAGCTGTTAGTATCCCCTTGGACAGCTAAGGAAACTACAGCTCAGAGAAGTCAGGCAACATTCCCAGAGTCACACAGGTAGGTAAGTAAAGCAATAAATAGCCTGGACTCAACCTCAAGTCTGACATCTAATCCCGAACCCTTCTTACTGTCACAGATGAGTGGTTTTCAGCAGACACTGGTGGCTGAAGCAAGGTAGGAGCTTGGGTCCTGCCCAGCCTTCCCTCCTGGGAGTCCCGAAACTAGAAAACCAAAGGGCAGGGCTTGAAAACCACTGAACAGCATGATCTGAGCAGTCTCTTCCAACTCGGGGATTCTATGGCTCAATCACCTGGGGGTGGAAAGATGGGGAGAGGAAGACCCACAGCAGCTGATGTGGGGAAGAGGAAAAACACAGAGTTTGTATCCCGTGTTCTCAGAGAGGCAGCCAGGAGGAGCTGGTTCTAGTCGGTGCTTCCGTAACAGACCCGAGGTTCACAGAAGTATAGTTCTGGGTAGAAATAAGTAGTTCAGATAATGCAGGTAAAGCACTTAGCATAGAGCCTGGCACCACAGTCAGCATTTTGGTAACTGGCAACTGGGACTGTAAAAAGTTTACATATGCCTAAAAACCTCAACATGCAATTTAATGAAACATACTCAGCCACTGACATCACCATGTCCCTTCCGTAGAGAACTATGTGTATCATGGACACTAAACTTTATTAGCTGAGCCAAGCCAAGAAACAAATGCACAAGATTAAGCTGGCCAAATCTGAAACAATTTAAGTAAGCATGAGCAATGGCTCTCAAACAGTAGGGGACCATGAAGTCCTCCAAGACAATGATGGAAACAGAATCCCTTTTTCCAGTAAAAAAGAAAAAAAAAAAAAAGAAAAGGAAAGAAAAAGTACATACACACAATTTTGCAAATAATTAGAGAAGCCCATTCACTGATTCATTCAATGGATTAGAGAGGAGCCCATTCCCTGTCTCCAGTTTAACAGTCACTCCTCTAGATTCTGGGGATACAATAGGAGATCCATAGGCCCAAAGCTGCCTACCTGATCCCACGGCGGGGTCACCCACCCTTCACCTCTCCATATGCTTGTTGTTGCTAGTCTTGATCATGATACCTACCCTGGAATAGGTAGTCAATGTAATTGAAGCTAAATCTAATTTTAAACCTTCCCAGTTCAGTGGATCCCCTGATTCAGAATTTCTAAATCAGTGGACTCTGGTACCCAAAAGTTTTATCTGCTCAGCATTCTCTTACTTCCCTCTTCTGTAAACTAAATTCTTCCTTCTTTTGTGGGGACCTCATTCTATGGGATTCTGGTGGGATTCAACCTCTCTCAAGGCCATATGAACAAAACCTGGCCAGATACTACTTACTGTCTTCTGTGTACTTCTGGCCAAGTTGATTCAGGAAGGGAATCCAAACTGGGCCAGCTAAGATTCCTCCTTGGTATTGTGAGAACAATGGCAAGAAAGGCAGTCTCTTTTCACTTAGATCCACAGCTGTGAGGATGATGGCCATATAACACTGATGGCTACCTCTGGCACCATGGTATGGGAAGAGCTTGCCTGTGAATGAAGTTGACAGCACTGAGCTAAGCCAAAAGTTGGAGGGAGTGAGGCACCTGTGTGACTCAGTGGGTTAAGCCTCTGCCTTCAGCTCAGGTCATGATCTCAGGTCCTGGGATCAAGCCCCACATCAGGCTCTCTGCTCAGCGGGGAGCCTGCTTTCACCTCTCTCTCTGCCTGCTGCTCTGCCTATTTGTGATCTCTCTCTGTCAAATACACAAATAAAATCTTAAAAAAAAAAGATGGAGGGAGTGAAAGATAATGGCTTGATGATATCTTTTGAACGCCTGGATACAGCTCTACCTGAAGTCCATTCCAGTACAGATATCCTATTCATGTAAGTCAAGAAACTAGTTTAAATTGGATTTCTGTTACTTGCACACAAAATAACAACAGTCATAAATAACAATAATAATAATAATAAAATAACAAATAAGCCTGGCCTAAATGAAAATAAAGCCCAAAAGGAAGTTCCGATTCATTGGTAGTACTTGTGGAAATCTAGGCTGCTCTCTGACAATGATCCCTACTGAATTACAGGTTTTTCATCCTGCAATATTCCTACAAAAAGTCTAGGCTTAACCTTACTTTCACATGATGTTCTGCCCCTGACAGTTCTTCTTACCAGTGCTGCCACCAACCAGACCCTACTTCTTGCAATAAATATCAAAGTTTCTGTCCCGAAGAAGAAAGTCCTAGAAGTGCACAACAGTCACCCAGGCTGTTTGTTAACAGCAAGCAAATACTTACAGGCTGCTATTCCTATTCCTGTGAGATTCTCCAACTGCCCCAGTTCTCACCTGAACACTCCAGTATCAGAAGTGACCTAGAGCCAGGGGGCTCAAAGCAGAAGGAGATACACTTGTGGAGCAAGGAAAGAGGACGAACAGGTCACAATGGACATGGTCGATGCAATTTCTCTGGAACCCAAAGCCACTCCGCAGATGGAGTCAGGGTGTGATGATTTGAGACTGGGGAGAGATAATATTCACAGAGTCCTTTCGGAAACTGTTTATTATTCTTTTAGAACAGGGATGGTAAGTCACTTTCAACTCCTGTGCCAAATTTGGTCCACAGCCAGATGCCCAGGCTCAGCATCAAGAACCGAGACAATCTGTGAAGTCTGATATGGGGTGGGAGTGGGGCACAAATATATGTATTTGAGATTCCAGCTGAAACCATTAGAGTTTATCCTTGGATTAAGTGCACACCTGGACAGGAAGGGCTTTTCTTGGGACTTCACCTGGGGGTTACATCATTCACCTATACCCAGGATAGCCTTCACTATTCTATTTGTTACTGGGATGTTTTTCACAACCTTATGTGGTCTCCTCTTTGTGAGCACTGTAGAGAAATTACTCTAAGTCATAACCTCTTCCAAGTAACTAGCATGCCTGTATCCTCCTGCCTCTTCTGCACTGTTACCTGAGCACGGGTTCTTTCTGGGAACGACCACCCAGAAGCTCCAAGGCAAGACTGGGGTCCTCACAGCTCATGTATGGGCTCTCACTTCCACACTGGGGGCCCAACCTTATCTATAATTTCCCCCACATTTCTTTCCCCTACAAATTTCCTGCCTTCCTTATTTTTGTGGGTCTCATTATATTATATGTGTATTTAAAAGCCACCGTGGGGCACCTGGGTGGCTCTAGGTTTTGGCTCAATCTCACGCCTGTAGGATCGACCTATGTGCCAGGCTTTGTGTCTGTGCAGAGTCTGCTTCAGATTCTCCCCCTCTCTCTCACTCACTCTCTCTCAATTAGATAAATAAAATCTTTTAAAAAATAAAAATTTATTTTTGCACCAAAAATAAATAAAATAAAATAAAATAAAATAAAATAAAAGCCACCTCAAAGCTCTTTGAAAGGAGACAAGCATGTATATTAGAGCATCAGCAATCAAAACACTGTAAAACAAATGGGACAGTGAAAGGAAGATGGTTTTACAAAGGCTGCCAGTTGGGGTAGCTCTTACGGGGCAGCCCCAGATGAGCAGGCCGAGAAGGTGGTGGCCTTGGACCAGGAACAGCCCTGAGACTAACTGTCAGCACATGGCTTGGTCCTCCCCCTGCCTCTTCCCACCTTCGTGCCTGCATAGCTCCCGCCACCCCATCCTTCCTTGGGCAGCTGGTGCCCTCTGGCCCATTCCTGTGCACCCCACACCTACTTTTTCTTTAGGACTACTGCTTGCTTCCCTTTTCCATCTCCTCCCATCAAATCGAAGCAGCTCACACTTCTACAGGACCTTGTACTGGACAATGACAGGTTGTCCATGGTTGGTAGCATTCCTTCTCACAGGGATGAGGACATTTTAACCAGGTTTTCTGAAGAAGGTAAAAACCCAAAGGACTCCATCACTAATGGTGGAATAGGCTGTAATGATGGTAGAGATGCAACTGAATGGGGGTAGGGGGGAGAATCTTCTTGTAAATCTCAAAGAATTCTATGTAAAGTGTTAGCGCAGTGCCTGGCACAGAGTCAGCACTCAAAAACACAGCTGACACCAACGATGACTACTGTTGTTGTTACTGATCCCACCATGACTACCCTGTGATGACTTCCTGCCTATTCCTCTCTCACCACCATGACCACCACCGTGAAGGTCACTGCCCCTTGCTGCACACTGGCCAGTCACAGATCCATAATCCATAATGCATTTTCATTATCTTTTATGGTTCACAAATCTCTTGCACATACATCATCCTTTTAGATCTTGGTAGGCCATTAAGTTAAACATTATTCTCATTTTACAGATGGAGAAACTGGAGCTCAGCTAAGTTGAGTGCAGAAGCAGAAGGGTCAGGGCTCCAACCAGGTCTCCTATAAATGTCTTGCTCTTTCCATAATGAGTGGTTGCCAACTGCATAGCAATCACATGAGAATCATCTGAGCACTTAAAGACTCCAGGGGTCCACCCCAGACCTAATAAATGGGGATGGCCCAGGGGAAGGGGCTGTGAGCTTATATTTTGACAGGTGCCTCATGTGACCGTGATATCTGCTGAGGGACGACCAAGCACAGGGTCTATGCTGCCGCCTGGTTGGCTAAGCAGCTGCTACCCTCTCAGCCCTCTGTGCTGGGTCCCTCGAGGAAGGCCTGGGTAGCCGTCTGCTCTGTAAAGTCAGTTTTCTACCACTGCGTAACTGTTCTCTCCCCACAATCACATTCAGGTTCAAAGGGAGCCCTGACAGAGCACCGGAGAAAGCAGACGGGCCAAGGTGAGGATAGTGAACCGCACAACAGCGTTTGGCTTTGAAGCAATTCAGAGCAGGGCAGGTCTCAGCACACACAGGCAGGGAAGGCCCTATCACAGAGAAGGGAAAATTCTAGTGGGTCCTGCAGAATGCAAAGGGTTTCCAAGGAGGGAAGGGGTGAGCAGCAGGAGGTATCCTCAAGAAAAATGGTAACGGACCAGTCTGACTGGAATAAAAGGAGTAGTGGGAGGTGAGTGAGAGAGGGTCAGGCCAGATGAAGGATGTGGAGAAGCTAGAGAGAGGAGTCAAGGCCGGTGCTGTGGACGATTTGAGATGCTGACAAAGGCGCGATAGCCTGAGGGATGAGCCGAAGGATGACCAGTGTGGTGGCGGTGAATGGAGGGAGGGTTGGAGCGTGGGCATCCTGGCACTGGCAAGACCACCTCAGAGCCTGCTCAACTGAGATGCCAGGTGGCGGTGCCAGGGCCCAGCAATCAGGATGGGGGGAGAGGGCAGTAGGCTCCGGGATGGGTGTGGATTTGAGCCCTCACTCCATGCCCTTCTTTTTTCATGTGACTCAAAAACACTGTAGGACTGGACCATAAATGTGGCCTTCCTCTCCCTGTATCCGGGTTTCCCACAGTGCAATTCAGCAGCTCCTCTACTAAGGAGCTGACTTTGTATCTGTCGCCTCTTGAATCCAACCCAGCCATATAGCTCGCGTTAGCCGACAGAACGTGATGGAAACAACGTTGTGCCACATCTGAGCCTCAGGCTCCAGACACTCCTGCTTTCAGTTGGTACCCTGCCCAATTGCATGGGAAGATGCTCAGGGTAGCCTGAAGGATGGTGAGACACACATCTTAGAGTCATTGTCATCTGCTACCAGCCAGGTGACTGTCAGAAACAAGGCCTAACTGACCTGGACCTGAAGCTGACTAGACAGACAGGAGTGGTCCCAGCAGAGACCAGAAGAATCATGATGCAGAGCCCAGCTCAAACTGCCAATCCACAACATTGTAGGATAAAGACATGATTGTTATTTTGAGTCGGGAAATTTTGGCTCAGATCTCTGGTAGTGTGTTTGGGGGTGATTCCTTATGCAGCAAAAGCTAACTGTTACACACTGCAAATGATGGTATCTCTTCAGCACGAGGCAATGATGCTATACGAAGCCCCAGAAACTTTCTCACTTAAAAAGTATATTACTTTCCTAACTCTAAAGTCAGTTTTCTGCCACTGCATAACCGTTACGTCCCAACAATCACATTTAGGTTCAAAGAGGGAGGAGAGGAGAGGAAAATTACAGCAAGAAGAAAGCTAATACATTATAGCTGTGAGCCAATTTTCATCACAACACACTGCAAGGCACTGTCTGAATTCCTTGGCTGAAATAACACTGTTGTTTTGGATACTGCCTGACACAAGCAGACCATCAACAGGGGCCTGGAAATAGTTTCATTGCAAGAACATGAAAAAGTTTTATTTTAATAGTATTGGCATGTAATCATAGATCTTTTCCCCGACCATGTTCTTAGCAAAGGAACATGCACCGATTTTTTTTTTTTTAAGGCTTGGAGACATCTTAAATCATTTCAGAGAGGAAAAAAAAAAAGTGTGACTAAACAGACATCATCTAATCATAGCACTGGTAGGGATGTATCTAACTTAGAAGCATGAAACATCATTTCAAAAATAATGTCAAACAGTCACATTGTTTTAAAACTGAAAGAGAACTTACCAGTAAGACTTTCTGGGGCCCACCGTTTTCAGGTTGTAAGTGGTGGAATGAATCTGAAATAGAATTAAGCAAACACTCTGTAAGTAAATCACACTCAGGAAGGGTGTGCTTTTGGTCCCAAGGGACCGCCATGATGTTGTGTATTTATTCTTTTAGTTAAAGATTGGCAAAGCTTTTTCTGGCTCCTGATGGAATAGGGAGAGATTTTTGCCTATAGAGAGCACTCTCTCATTTACTTCAGAGAGTGCTGGAAGCCTGAAGCCAGTATTATAAACGGTAGTGTTTTTGTCCAAACCCCTCCAAGTCAGAGGAAGCCTCCTTGGTTGTTGTTCTTGCCTTGGTCCCTCAGCCCTCCTGCTGGGACCAAGCCATGGCTCCCTTTATGGAACCCGTGAAAAGACGGATGGTCTCGCACAACCTGAAGACCAATGGGAAGAGAATACAAGGCTTCCTTGTATTCTCTTCCCACAAATAACCCCCAATTCTTGTTTTATCAGTAAGGGGAGCCTAAGGCAGTGCTGATCAACAGTACTAGACCACGAGCCATAGATACAATTTTGTATTTTTGAGCAACCACATTGAAAAGGCAAAAAGAAGTGGATGTAATTTTAATATGTTTAGATGAACTGATTCAGAAAATTATCATTTCAACATATAAAGAACAGAAAAATCACTATTTTCATACTCAATCTTTAAGACCCAGCATATCACAACCCAGACTAGCCATATTTCAAGTAGTCAATAGCCATGTTGGCTGGTAGCCACACCAGACACTGAAGGAATCCAATCTTGGCCTTCGCAGGTACTGGCAAAGTCAGTCCAATACATACGGAGATTTTATTCATCAATTTTCCTGCTCCTAGTAATCCATCATTACCCCATTCATGATGTCATTTTACTAGAAATAATCACATAATAATAGCAAATATTTATATAGCACTTACTAGTGCCAGGAACTATTCTTGGCAACTACTTCAATTAATTCTCACAATAACTTTCTGAGGTAAGTGTATTATCATTCCCATTTTGTAATGAGGAAACTGAGGCATGGAGAGGTTAAGTAACTTGCTCAAGGTTATAAGATGGTGACAAAGCAGAGATACTTTTTTAAATTTAATTTTATTTATTTATTTGACAGAGAGAGATACAGTGAGAGAGGGAACACAAGCAGGGGAGCAGCAGAGGGAGAGGGAGAAGCAGGCTTCTGCCAAGCAGGGAACCCAATGACAGGCTCGATCCCAGGATCCTGGGATCATGATCTGAGCCGAAGGCAGACGCTTAATGACTGAGCCACCCAAACTGAGCAAATAACTCAGCCAAACTGAGGCACCTGGATTCTTTTTTTTTTTAATATACAAAGTGTTTTTTTTTTTTTTTTAAGAATTTATTTATGTAAGAGGGAGAGAGCACATGAGCACGGAGCTGGGGGCAGAGGAAGAGGGTGAGAATCTCAGGCAGACTCCCCACTGAGCTCAGAGCCAGATGTGGGGCTTGATCCCATGACCCTGAGATCACCACCTGAGCCAAAATCAAGAGTTGAGCACTCAACCGACTGCACCACCCACACGCCCAACAGAGCTGGGATTCTAATCCAGGTTGTCTGCCTCCAGACTCATGTCCTTAGCCACTGGACTCTCAATTAAGTGTGAATGGCTCAAAATAAGGTAATTGCTTTCAGTTTTTAATCATAACCACCAAGTGATTCAAGGCTGCACTCATGATACATGGTCAGTTAATAGCAGTGAGAGCAGATGGAGGGGTTATGGGTTGTGCTAGCAAATTAAAATAAAAACGACATGGAGCGACAGAGCAAAACTACCACAAGCAGGCCTACGGTCAGGCCTAGGTCTAGGAGTACAGTATGGGGTTAACAGGGGGGGAAGGGGTGTCAGTCTTCAGAAAATCTTGTCTTCGTGATTTTTCTGAGCGAAGGGTCCATCACTTTCATCAAATTCTCAAAGGGGTCTACAAGTTGGACACCTCTGTACCTGTCTTAAGAGGGGTGGAGAGGAAGAGAGGATGAATCCAGTAGGAAGGAATTCAGAAAACACATCCTTTTTACTTAATCCATGGTCCCCAAAGAAATCACACCTAATGAGAAAAACAAGATCCACACGTGTGAACTCCATGCCCAAACAGTAGGAAAGGAGGTGGGTCAGTGACACTGTTTAGAATCAACAGGCCATCAGGCAAGATGGTGGAGAAGTAGCAGCTGAGACGACATCAGGTAGCAGGAGATCAGCTAGATAGCTTATCAAAACATTGCGAACACCTACAAATCCAACGGGAGATCTAAGAGAGGAAGAACAGCAATTCTGGAAACAGGAAATCGACCACTTTCTGAAAGGTAGGACCGGCGGAGAAGTGAATCGAAAGCGACGGGAGGATAGACCGCGGGGGAGGGGCCGGCTCCCGGCAAGCGGCGGAGCAACGGAGCACTAAATCGGGACTTTTAAAAGTCTGCTCCACGGAGGGACATCGCTCCAGAGGCTA